>JAOXOE010060510.1:0-32144 GCA_028565055.1 Phoeniculus purpureus | reverse complement strand
AGAGTCCAGCACAGAGCCACAAAGATGGTGAAGGGAGTGGAGCATCTCCCTGATGAGGAAAGGCTGAGGGAGCTGGGAAAGAAAGGAGCCTGAGGGGTGACCCCATTGAAGTTTATAAATATCAAAGGGTGGGCGTCAGGAGGATGGGGCCAGGCTCTTCTCAGTGTCATCCAATGATAGGAGAAGGGGCAATATAGCTGGAACATAGGAGGTTCCACATCAATGTAACAAGGAGTTTCTTCCCAGTGAGGGTGACAGCACTAGAATGGGCTGCCCAGGAGGGGTTGTGTAGTCTCATCTTGAGATGTTTAAAACCCACCTGGACATGTTCCTATGTGACTTGGTCTAGGGTATCCTGCTGTGGTGGGGTGATTGGACTAGATGAGCTTTCGGGATCCCTTCTGATCTCTAATGTTCTGTGATTCTGTGAACCTGAGCATAAATATTAGCACACAACTTTACTCTGGAGAATTGCATGTTTGAAGTTATACTCTAGAATATTGTTGTTATTGGTAGATTATGGGCAGCCTAAAGACCTTTTTCATCTGTCTTGACATGTCTCACCTTGTTAACAAAAACCACCAAGAAACCACACCCTGTGGTTGCCGGGGAGATCCGTCATGGTCCTGAGGAGAGGATCCTTTTCCACAGGAACCATGCCCCCCCACCTGGGCTTTTCTGGGCTTTGATGCACTTTTCAAAGAAACCACACACCGTCCCCTCCTATACTTGCCTGGAACTTCAGGGATACTTTTCACAGACCTCACACCCTGTGGGGGGTCATGAAGACTGGTCCTTGCCTCGGCGTGCCCCGACATGTCCCAGGGAAAGAGATACAAACCAAGCAGGACTCATGGCCCATCTGGATTGCCTGGACTTTGTGATATTTTCTGAGGAAAAGGTGGGTGAAAGGACACAGGGAGATAAAGGTGGCCCTCCAGATCCCTAACTTCTGGAGATCTCCCCCACCACATTGTATGGTTGAACTTCCCACCAATCCATGTCCAAACCAGATCGTAACACAGATACAGAAAAATGCGGTTTAATGTCACTTAAAATCCAGAATTCAGCTGTACGCATGAGCTTTATTTGGTCTGGGCTTATTGAACCTCAGGTTTGGTTTCATAGTGCTGTAGAAGTATAGGTGTTTGTTCACACCTGAGTGATGGAGAGATTTGTTTACACTCCAGGAGGTGATGAGTATAGCTCTGCCAATTAGAAATGCCAGGACCTCAGACTTCCAGCCAGCTGTCCCCGTTAGCAGATGAAACTATCAACACATCAATGTGTCTTGCACATTGCAGGGAGCTAGCTTATCGGTGTTGGTACAAAAAGGTCCTCTAGCAGTGGAGACTGTTGTTACAGCACCTTGAATGCCAACAAGACCTCGGTCTCGCTGAGGTAATGCCTGTTATAGAAAATAAATCATTACATCATATTTATTACATGTTTGAAAACCTCTTCCCTATTTCTCCTCTCCCTTCCCAATCACTGGCCTTTATGACCACAACCACTCACAGCTGGGTCCTTCTCCCTTACTCCAGGGGCTCGGGACTTTATTTAAGCTCAGCTTGGGGCATTCAGTCATTATGTGAGTATTGGTCCCTACTTTTGTTTCTTGGCTGGACCTAGGGATTTACAGCAGTGTCTCCAATCCATATCTAGCTGCTCCTCACCCGAGTTCTTGGATAGACCCTCATCCTCATCTGTTGCATTGCTGTTTTGGGATGGACGCTGCCAATGGATCCTATCACCTGGCTCAACCTGCTGCATTTCAGGTACCTCTTCTGTCGAAGCGCTTCCTATGCTGAACTCGTGGCCTTTCTTGTGCTCAGAGTATCTCATGCTGTACTCACAAGTCTCACCTCTTTACTGCCAAGGTCAAACTGAGGGCAGTGGGAGAGCAGGTATTAAAAGGGAAAGTTGGACATTCTCTGTGGCAGCTTAAAGTGGTTTTAAGGGCACTTAAAACCTACTTTAGGTAATGCTGCGCTTAAGTAGCTGTTACTGTATTTTCATGGGGAAAGGTAAGGGGAGAGTGGGTTCCTGTGTAGGACAGCATGAATGCTGGCATAGGGGAGCACTTAGTCCAGTCTTCTCTCTTTAAATGCCATGTAAATACAAAACTTAGTGGTTTAGTGGTGGGTTTGGTGCTGTTAGGTCAATGGTTGGACTCGATCTCAAAGTTCTGTCCCAACCCCAATGATTCTGTGATTGTGAAACCAGCCTAGGTGCTGTAGCATTCCTGCTAGGTCCTGAAGTTTACAAGGACACAGCTTCTTCTTTAGCTGAGCTGTTTCTGTCTTGTTATCACCTCCTTTCAGTTTCCTTCTTCACCTGTATCCACTCTTATGCTGCTCTCCCAACGTACTTCACCTCCTTTTCCTTCCCTCTCAGTTCTCCAACTGCTTCCTTCAGGTCTGTTTTACCCACAGACTAACCCTGCACAGACTGTACCTGTACTCTTGTGTTTACAAAGTACAGGGTGTCCCAATGACTTTGCCCATGATTGAAATCCCCACTTTCTGCTTCTTCAGCTGGGTCTAGTTAACACATTCCTCAGGCTTGATCTTGCCCTCAGCTGGGAAGATCAACTGGGTCAGCCCCACCCCGTGTTTTTTGCTGGATGTGGGTGGGCAAGGGCTGACCCGCCTGGCTGCACCTCACTGCCATCTCACTCCAGGAGAGGGAAGCTCAAGCAGAGCAGCTCCCAAGACAAAACTGCCTGTCTAGGAAACCACTGGTTATTTGATTTCAGCGTGGGCATGTGTGATGCGTGAGGTGTACAGGGGAACGGGCGGCTTGACGCCGGTCTGAGATGATAGTTTGACAACAGCTATTAAACCTAGAAGTTATTTCGGTTGTCTGGTGACACGGATAAAACACAGTCGTCTGTTACTCAACCAGCAGCCAAGCATGAAACTCTCTGTTGGGCGGTGCAGATTCCCCCTTCATAAATAAATGCAGATAGATATTGCTTTCCATTTTCCAGAAGAGGAAATATTAGACCTTCAGGCTCAGACTGGTTTGTGCTGTCTGAAGGGCTGCAGGGCAGCCTGATAAGCTGTCTTCACAGCCCTATCGCCCACTAGGGATTACCAACACGTTCAGAATTTAAACTCCTTAAACCAGTTTATGCCCACTGGCCCATGTCATAGGGGTAGTCTCAATGATTTAAAGAGCCATTGTTTGCAGACGAGACTCTCTAGCAGAAATAGGTCACAACAAATTTCTCTGGTAGCACTAGGCACCCAAGTGTCTTGAAATACACAAGGTTTTCCTGGAGGGGATTTCTGTACCAACACACACTAATAGTATTTGGTATGTGCACTGCTGCAAGAGTCTTATGTCAAGAGACCGGTTGTAAGACCAGGCTCGAGGAACAAATACTTCAATTATACTGGAAATGTATCAGCTGTATTTAGTATTGATATCAAGTTAGATCTGTACAGTGGGGTAAATTGGGGAGGGGTGGGAGGTGGGGAATATCTGCCTTTACCCTACTCTACTCAGAATCCTTTTTCTCAGACCTCTCCTAGAAATGAGAAAAATTCCATAGGTGTGTGAGGATGTAAATAAAACCCCTTGAACCAAATCCCTTCTGCGTCAAACCCAGGGAAAACTGGTAATGCTGGATGTTGTTGTGTGAAATTCTGGACACAAAATAGAAGGTTAGGGGTCAAAAGTGTGTTTAACTTACTGTTAATGTTAACTGATGTTCATGTTAACTGAACGTGACTACGGCTATCAGAACACGAGCTCGCTAGCACTTCTGAGAATGCTTGGCAGGGTTTCATCCTTGAAGACAAAAACTTTTTGTCCTTGATGTCATGACAGAAAACATCAGCAAATGTTGCCCAAGTACTTGACTGCTACGTGCTTGTGGTTCTGTCACTGCTACCCTTGATGACATTATCAAGACCTTTGAACAAATACAGAGCTTAATGAATGGATGCTCAACCACTGCTTCTCTCGAAGCTCTCTATGTATGGCTTCAGTTTCAGTCACTTCTGGAATGGATAAATTATTATTGAGGCTGGAGAAGACCTCTAAGCAAATCCAGACCAGCCCATGACCTAACATCACCACATCAGTCAGACCAGGACACTAAGGGCCACAGCCAGGCTGTTCTTCAACACCTCTAGGGGTGGCAACTCCACCACTGCGCTGGGCAGTCCGTTCCAGGGTCTGATCATCCTTTCTGAGAGGAAGGGATTCCTGACATCCAACCTAACCCACTCCTGGCAGCTTCTAGTCCTGCCCTCTCATCCTGGTGCTAGTTGCCTGAAAACCTTGACCTCCCACCTGACTACAACCTCCCTTCAGGGAGTTGTAGAGAGAGAGAAGATCCCCCGAGTCTCCTCTTATCCAGGCTAAACACCCCCAGCTCCCTCATCCCCTCCTCATCAGACATTCCCTCCAGTCCCTTCCCCAGCGTCGCTGCTCCTCTGGACCTGCTCCAGCCCCTCCATCTCTTTCTTGAGTTAAGGGGCCCAGAACTGCCCTCAGTACTCAAGGGAAGGACTCCCCAGTGCCCAGTACAGGGGGAGAATTACATCCCTAGTCCTGCTGGCCACATTATTACTAATACAAGCCAGGATGCCATTGGCCTTCCAGGCCACCTGGGCACCTTTCTGGCTTCTGTTCAGCTGGTTGTCAACCAGCGCTGCAAGGTCCCTCTCTGCCAGGCTGCTCTCCAGCCGCTCCTCCCCCAGTCTGTAGCTGCAGGAGGTTCTTGTGGCCAAATTCAGAACTGTACCAAAGTGACGAGCAGAGGCTGTGGGCTGTTTGACCACTCATTTAATTGGAGTTTAAATTCTTCCTGTAGCCACCACAGTGTCCTTTAGCACAAACACGTTGAGAGGATGTGGCTGTCAATAGAGTCTCTGCTGCAGTCTGGTCGTGTTTATAGCTACTCGGTTTGAGACCAGCAGTGGAAAGCAAACAAAAGCCACCACAAAACATTTAACCTTTATGGTTTCCTATCTTTTTTTCTTTTTTTTAATGAAAAATTGAAATTCATAGGAAATGCCAGGAAATTCAGTTTCCTCCTCTCCCTACAACCTGTGGAGAATGCCAGGTACTTCCAAAGGTTCAAAAACTTGGTAACTCTGTCTGTCAGCTGCATGTGTGAAACTTAATCTTGCCATACCCCAGCACCTAGAAGAGCACAAGCAGCCCAAGTTTGCCTGCAAGATGTTTAGAAAGGCTGTATTTGTGCAGAAAACCTTGTGTTTAAATTGTGTTAGTAAGAACAACACAGGGAGGTGTTGTTCTACTCAAGGGGTAGTACATGAGGAGCCTTGAAGCAGGGACCTTCTCCCACTCTCCAACTCCCTTAGGGGAGGTTGTAGTCAGGTGGGGGTCAGGCTCTTCTGCCAGGTGACCAGAGCCAGGATGAGGGAGGAAGGGCCTGAAGATTCCAGGGGAGGGTTAGGTTGGATGTTAGGAAGCTCTTCTTCACAGAAAGTGTGATCAGACACCTGGAATGGACTGCCCAGGGCAATGGCGGAGTTGCCCTCCCTTGAGGTGTTGAAGGCCAGCCTGGCTGTGGCCTTTAGTGCCCTGGTCTGGCTGATGTGATGTTAGGTCCTAGGCTGGACTTGATGATCTTAGAGGTCAATAATTCGGTGATTCTCTGATGTTTTATTAACAAAGCCTGTATTTGTGCAGAAAACACTATGTTTAAATGGTCTTAAGAAGGACAACACGGGGAGGTTGGACCAAGCTGCTTCAAGTGACAAATGCAGACAGAATGCTCGCTTGTCCAGCCGGCATTAGGTTAGGAGAGTACGTAAATGGGGTCCCTGTGGGACGTGAGATACAGGTGTTTTCCTTCAGCGATGCAGACTGTTACAGAAATGGTGCCTAGAAGCGTCTCCCAGGGTCCTACTGTGTCTACACACAAAACATTCTTTAACACAGTTTATATAAACAAGCAAGTGATACCGGTGCAGCTACAATCAATAAAAACATATTCATAATTAACAACCCTTTTGCACTTTGCATCCTCAGAGCTGTAGAACCATAAATAACTGAGCACTTCATTTAAAAAAAAAAAAGGAGTGATATTCTGGGGTTGCTTAACCCACCGCTGAGAAAAGAGCTGATCTGAAGATGTGCACTGGAACAGTTTGAACTGTTTGTTTATTTAAACTGTTTTTAAACAAAAAAGCCATTTACAGCAGGAATAATAATAGCCAGCTTAATTAAACTCCAGGGACACCAACAGAAACGGGAAATAACCTAGGCTGAAGTGTGGCCAGTTCATCGCTTCTCCCACAACTTGCCTAAATAGCACCGTGAGAAATAAAACAGTAAGAAATGAGCATGTGAACTGTCTTACAGCTTACACGAAGCGGTTAAAACACCCTTTAAATGCTGCATAGAGCACAAATCCTGCTTAAAGCACGGATCCAGTTCCATTGCATGACTTTGGTGTACTACAGATTCCAAAGAAAGCAGTTACCTCACCAATCGACAGCACCCCAGTGTGCAATCGAAATAGTCCTTGAAGGACTCTCTTCCCTATAATGACCACAAAAAATGAATGTCAGGAGAGCTTCAGAAGTTCACAAGATCCCTAAGGAAAGCTGCGTAAGTTGAACGAGGCTTACCCTTGTCTCTTTGTGAAGGAAACTGGTTTAGGTTTAAAGTTGAAGCTTATGTTAGATATTTTAATCCATAACTTAATCGAGAATAATTTCTGTCATGTAAATCCTAAATGTGGCAGCTCAAAGCATGGACGTCTGCCTGTTCACTGACCTTTATGCCTGTGACACAGAGTGTTGTCAATGACTCTTGACGCACGGGTTCCTGTGTAAACACTGTGTTAAATTCCCTAGGTGAGGAAAATACCTGTGCCTGGTTCACAGCAAAGTCTGCCAATGCCCGGGTGCCCAAGTGATTGGAGGCAGGAAAGATGTTGCCTGGTTGTCTTCAGGGTCTCACTGCTGTAGGGGTTTTGCCTATCTGAACAAACACTCACAGAAGTCTGGACTCCAGAGAAAGTACAGGAAGAGAAACTTCCAGGCAGTCACCCCCCAACTTTCATTTGCTTGTTTTCTCGTTACGGCTGAAAATGTTTTCAAAGTGTTAAACAAAGGCAGCGGTTTGAATGGTAGAAAAATGAACTTGTGCGGCAGGCTCGTGACTTGGATGAGAGGTTGAAGCTTCCTGGGAAGAGAAAGGGGTTGGAAGCTGCACTTTCTCATAGCTCTAGTAAGGACAAAAGTACCCGCCACGCTCTTGCATGCTTCTGTTTCCCAAAGCAGAATGGTCAGAAGCTCTTGCCCTCAAGACAGGGTTTGTCATGATGGAGTTCTAGTTAAAAATGTTATTTGTTTTAACTATCACTTTTAAAAAACCCCACAAGCCTTTATCTTTACTCCAAGTCCACCATGCTGCCCTCTCATCTTCTTCCCCCAGCGGCCCCTGGACATTGCTGCCTGTACTCTTTGCCCAAGCCAAGAGGACGGTTGTCCCGTGTGGGCTAGGAGAGCTCTCCGCATGCAAACCCCCCAGAGTTTTCACAGCAAATATGGGCAGTGATAATTTTGAACGTTATTTTTGTGCTAAATTATTCTGTGCAAAATGGTATTTTTGAGCTGCAATATTTCCCCACTTGGCAGAATTTCTTTCCAGCTGGTGAGGCGGTGTCCTGGGGTCACCATGGTGATGTTAAGGAGAAACCATGAGTTACGCCTTAAAAGGAAGAGCTCTTGCTGCTGTGTGTAGAAAGTGAAGCAGTCTGTCACACGTGGTCCTGTGGTTATAAGAACTTGGCATAACTTAGTGTCTTTTTATCTTTTTAGAAAGATAAGAGTTCAGCAATGGTTATATTTAGATATCAAAAGGAGAATTCAGATTATCCAATTGCTGCTACGTACAGAAAAGAAAAGCTAAGACAAGGAAAATAAGTCTAGATGAGAGGGGGTTGTGCTTCTGCCTCCTTTTCACAGGCTCCAGCTGGTCTTGAAATGAAATGGAATGGCTGCTCTCTCTGCACACAAACAGAGCTGTTACGTGTGCAGAAGAGCATCGCTATAGACTATGGCTGAAATGGAAAGGGAGCCATGTGTGAGCCTGGTAACCTATTTCACATGGATGGGTGGATCATGTGCAAACTCACTCTATTTAATCCTGGTAGCAAAGAGAGGCTGCTTGCTGATGCCCTGGGAAAAGCTAGTTATGAGGTGTTGTGATCTAACGAGCTAAAGGTACTCCCTGTCGCGTGTGTGTGTGTGTGAAAACCAATTTCTACATTACTACAGTGCGGTGCAAGAAGAAAAGGCAAGGAATAGGTTAAAGAAGATCCTATTACCTTGTTAAACAGCCCTGTGCTGCCTCAGGTAATGACCTATTAGCCACAATATTTGCAAGCTGACAGGTAACTAGGTTGGCTTTCACACAAATGATGACAAATAGCCACAACAGTGTAGTGCCCTTCTGACAGAGAGTGATGGACGGTTCTGATTGCAATGGAACGAAAACATGAGGTCGGTAAATTGTCAGGCGTCAGACCACCTGGGTTTCCTTCCACCCATCTGGATTTCTTAAATTCTTACAACAATTAGGTCACCTAACCGAAAAGAACAGGCTGGTTTGTATCCAGACCAGAAAAACGGTGCTGGGGCAGTGATGTATTTGTAGTCTTTTCAAAACCCCACCACCAGGTGATACGAAAAGCCTTACAGGTCCTCAGGTCTGGATGGTTGGTGTTTGGATGTGGAAGCTTTTTTCCCCCATGTGAGTCTGTGTAGAGTTCTGAAATGAAAGCTTTCGAAATATTTGAGAAAGATAAATTAACATTTTGGTGGTGAGACACGTGGATGGCACTTGCATTGCTTTGAGGACCCGGATTAAGCTTTTGTAGTTGTCTTAAAAATGCATGAAACAAAAGAAATGTGTAGAGAATAACAGAAAGTGTTGGGTTGGAAGAGACCTCCTAAGGTCATCTAGTCCAGTCCCCCTAAAATAAGCAGAGACATCACTCACCAGAGGAGATTGCTCAGAGCTGCACTCAGCCTGACCTGGAATGGCTCCAGCGATGAGGAATCTCTCTAGGCAGCTTGTTCCAGGGGTTCACCACTCTCAGATTAAAGAACTTCTTCACATCCGACCTAAATCTCTCCTTTTCCAGCTTAAAACCGTGACTCCTAGTCTGATCATTCCCTGCCCCTGTGAGCAGCTCTTCACCAGCCTTCTGACGGGTCCCTATCGGGTACTGGATGGTCGCTACAAGGGTCACTGTGTCGAAGGGCAGCAAAAATTTGGATGTCTGGTTTTCCCCTCAGTTAGTGCAGTGCCCTGGAGTAGCAAACTCTAAGCTGCACACGTTTGAGTGCATCACTTCATATGGGAAACAGCAAAAAGGATTTCTCACTGAAAAAACTTGTAACCAACTGAGAACCGGGTGGCTTTCTGCCAGCGAGGGTGGGCAGCAATAACACACGATCCAGCGCTCCGCGCTACTCACCCCAGACTTCTCCGGGATCATTTACGAGTGTCTGCAGTAAAATACTCAAAGAACACGCAGCAGTTCGAGCTAACGGTGCACAGTGACAGCGAACATTTGTCAGCAGGTGCAGCTCAGCGTTCCTGCATGTATTACAGTGAATTACCTCAGGCTGCTGGGGAGCTGCTTTGCGGAAAGCTGGAGGTGCACCTATGTCACCAACGGCAAGCTTAGAAGAAAAGATCCAGGCACAAGACAGCATGTATCGTGGGCTCCTTTCTGAGAGACTGGTATGTTTGGCAGTTGCAGACTCACAGAATTACTGAGGCTGGAAAAGACCTCTGGGATCATCCAGACCAGCCCAGGACACTAAAGGACACATCCAGTCTATCCTTAAACACCTCCAGGGATGGGGACCCCACCACTGCCCTGAGCAAGTCCATTCTGGATTAGGCACAACCCAGTGTGGACACGTCAGCTTTACTAGAACGCCAAGGGTCAGGCAGTTTGTGTAGGTTTTTGAGTACTTGTTGTTTCATCGACTTGTAACCCATCTTTGGTGTCCTTGCTGTGACAGAAAGAGCTTCTGGACGGCTGTTATGCTAAGAATAAGAATTTAATGGTAGCATTTCATTGAGAATGGAATGGCAAACCATGTGTCACCAGTATCAACCTTAATTACCTGGTGAAAGAGTAAGAATAGACGCTATTTCCCTGAAACTCGAGGGAAGCATCCCAAAAGACACCGCTTCTGTTTTAAGAGCCTGTTTTAAAACTGAGCAAATAGAGACACACTTCTTCACTTCCTATGCCGCTCCTTATCCCAGAGCTCCAGTTTAAAAACAGACCAACAAAGAACCAGGAAAGGCAGGGAAAAGGTCTTTGGAGAATAGCAGTGCTAGTCTTTCAGTACCTCAGAGACAGTGTTGAGCCTGTTTTGTGGACACTTAGCTGGACATCAGACCTGCCCTCCTGGATACATCCTCTGTCCCAGTGAGGTTTACTAGACTAGCAAATCTTGTCAGGTCTCTATTGTCTTACTGGATGCGGATGATGAGGGCTAGGGGTAGACCCTGTTAATGAAGAGCTGATTCGTTGGATGCAGTAGTTCCAGCACAGTGTGTTTAAAGCTTGGCTGAGGTTTGAAGAGGCTCAAAATCCATCAGCGCTAGTGAGAGAAGTCAGTGAATGTGGTGCCTCATTCCAAGGACTCTTGACCGCATGTGTGGCAGCCAAACATATGGTGACTCCTTGGGCTGGTGGGATGAGAATGGCTGGCTCTGCCAGCTCCTCCACCTACTAGTGAGCCCCTGGAGAAGGTTTGTGAATGGTCTTATTTTCTCCATCTTGTTGTCCAGTAAGATTCATCCCATCTTCACAGCCTGAAGCTCTGACTGAACTGGTCAGACAGTAAACGGTGCTTCTTGTAACATGGGGAGTGAAGAGTATGATCTAGGGAAGAGGAGATCTGGCTTCTTTCTTGACTGAGTACATTGTCTTCAGTCAGGGTCTTTTTCACTGAAAGCAGCAGCGTTGTCACTGGCTCTGTGTGGAGTCGGTAGGCAATAAATGAAAGCCTGCCTGCCTTCAGAAATGAAAATTGATTCCTTCAATTTGGAGACAGCTTACGTTCTCTCCATCACCCTGGGAACCCGAACACACAAAAACAGCTGACAAAATTAAAATGCTGCTGCGAAGGTATCAGAAACAGCTCTCCTAAATACCTACAGGAGGTAAACACAAACAAACATAGGTGCAGAAGGGTCATGCCCACTCAGTCACGCTGGGGGCAAATTGTCCCGAGAGGGGAATGTCACGCAGATAGAAGATGCATGAGAAAACATTTCAAGCCCTAGTTTTTCTTTAGAGGTTTGTTCTTTGCATTGCTCAGATAATTTACAGAAGAGTTACTGTACATTACATCTTCTTGGAAGTGTGTATTTGGGCAACGTAGCTAAACTCGTAGGAGGCCACCGAAATGAAATAGATTACCTCTAAAGAACGTGAGCAGCGATGGTGCCTGCCTAGTGGCCCTGTGCAGCTTAACGGTCCGTTCCTGTAAGGCATTCTTTGCAGGAGCAGTACCTGAAGTCAGAGACAATGGGGAGTACCTTGCCAGGAAGAGCACATTTTACAAACCTGGAGCAAACCTAATTATCTCTGGTTTTTGTAGCTCACAATTAAGAATATTCATTTCAGAAGGTGTTACTGATGAGAGAGATCCCAGCTGCAGCGCAATAGGAAGTGATTTTTGCAGTCATAGTCCAGCCTATCTGAGGAAGGCTGACTGGTCTTGAATCCCTGGAACAGGGTCACAGAGTCACAGAATTATGAGGCTGTAAAAGACTCCTGAGAACTACCCAGCTCAGCCTAGGACCTAACATCACCATATTAGCTAGACCAGAGCACTAACAGCCACAGCCCAACTGCCCTTAAACACCTCCAGGGATGGCAACTCCACCACTGCCCTGAGCAGTCCATTCCTGGGTCTGATCGCCCTTTCTGTGAGGAAGGGCTCCCTAACATCTAACCTAACTCTCCCCTGGCAGCTTCAAGCCCTGCCCCCTTGTCCTGGTCCAAATTGCCTGGGAGAAGAGCCTGACCTCCACCTGGCTACAACCTTCCTTCAATGGAGAAGGTTCCCCTCTGAGTCTCTTCTTCTCCAGGCTCAACACCCCCAGCTCCCTCAGCCTCTCCCCATCTTTCTTCTTTGAAGGGACTGGACCTGCTCCAGCCCCTCAATCTCTTTCTTGAATTGAAGGGCTTGGAACTGCCCCAGTACTTGTGGGGAGGCCTCCCCAGTGCCCAGTCCAGGTCCCTAGTCCTGTTGGCCACCGCCAGTATTTTCCCAGAAGCTTTAGTGAGTTAGTTTGTAACCCACGAGGGGTTTTAATCATGTTGGCAAACTCTCACATGAGCCCTCAGTAAAAGAAGCAATTTAAGTATTTAGGAAAACAGCATTTAGTGAGCTTAATTTAGCAAGCTTGCTTAGGCACAATTTTCTGGTGTCTCCTAGAACTGCAGCATCTGTTAACAGCCTATTCACTTCAGCCAGTGTTGGCTGCTTGGCTGAATCGCTCAATATTTATGGCTGTTTAATCTGCTGGGCAAATAACCCAGAATGTGTGCTGCTGGGGCTCGTGTTTGTTTTGTAACACAGCACGAAATTCAGCAAACCGCTTCGGTTCGGTCTGTTCAAGCACCAGGACAGCTCTCTGTTACTTGCGGTGTAGTTTCTTGGTGGGAGATGGGGTTAGGTGGTTTTGTTTGCCTTCATCGTGTTCTGAAGAGATCAACGCGGAGAGTGTGAAACGCCAAATATAAAATCGGGAAGACTTGTACCCGAGGTGAATCGAATTGGCTCGAGGGCAAGAAACTGTGAATGCAAAGTCTGTAGATAGGTTTTCATAAAGTGAACAGCGACACTCAAAGCTGGAACGGGTGTTCTCTTACATTACGTGTACTTTTACGGCCAGGATATTCTTGTACGGGACACATACGGTTTTGTTCCAAGTGCCGTTACTTTAAAAAGCGTTGGGTTAGGGAATAGACGGACAAAGAGGATGGTGCCGCTCAGTTTGGACATTTGGAACAGTGTCTTCACTGAGAAAGTGGTCAGTCATAGAATCATAGAATAGTTTGGGCAGAAAAGGGTCTCTTCTCCCAAATGACTTGGTTGAATGAGCGGAAATGTCCTCAAGTTGCATCAGCGGAGGTTTAGATTAGTTCTTAGCAAGAAACGGCACTGAAACGGGCTGCCCAGGGAGGTGGTGAAGTCACCATCCTTGGAGGTGTTTAAAAAACAAGTAGCTAGAGCACTTGAAGCCATGGTCTAGGTGTCAGGGAGATGTTGGGATGAACAGTGAACTTCATCCTGGAGGTCCTTTCCAGCCATGATGATTCTATAACTCTGTGATCAAGTCCAACCTAATTCCCTGGAGCAGGTTTCCCAGGGAAGTGTTCAAGGCACTGGATGGGTCTCTTAGTCACATTATTTAGTTTTAGGGTTTTTTTCAATGGCCCTTAATGCCTCTTTTAACTTGAAATATTCTGTGGTTGTATGATTTAACAACAAGAAGATCAGGCCACTGACAAAAGCTGTTTTGCTAAAAGGTGCCTCTAATCCTCAATAACCAAGAACATAGGAAAAGATGATGGGTTCTTCAGTCATGGTGATCATACACCAGAAGATAAGTGCATTTCCTACTTGAGTTGTCAGAAGGACTCATATATTAATAGCTTAGTGACTTCAGATGACCGGTCAAAAAACAACAGCCAAACTGGGTATAAACCAAGAATAATTTAATGTCGTTCATTTAAAAACCAGCGACTAAAATTTACATTGTTCTAGAGAGTTTTTAATTTTTATTTCATTTTTTACATGGGAGAAAAGTGCGACAGAGACTGGCAGTGTCAAAGAATGACTGACATGAAAACCAAAAGTAGGTGTTAAGGTACTAACAGGCAGCCCTCTGCTCCAAACAGGAAGAGTAGTGGCTTCAACGATGAGTTGTCTTAGCAAGAAGATTAACTAAATCTGTTGGGTTGATGTAAAGCTCTATTTGCACAAAAATGCAGCAGAATCTACAGGGATCCAGTACATGAGGAGTAGCGTCACTGGTAATGGAAGTTGTGGCAAATTTTGTGTTAGGCAAACCACAGCTACTTTTGCTGGTGTGTTAGTGAAGTGCTTGGATGCTGTTGGACCGGCGCTCTCCAGTGAAGGCTTGCCAAGTGTGATGTATCCCAGAGCCTGGCCTCCAGGCTAGACAAATATCTCCTTTTCAAAAAGTCTGTTCTGAAACAGTGCAGATGCTGCTGTAACTACAGCAAACAGCTCACTGTGATCTGCAAGCACTAATTGCTGCAAGGCTGGCTCTTAGCTGGTTTGTCGGTGGAATAATTAGTCTGCTGGCTAATGAAAATGCTTGTTCAGTGCAGACAGTGAGCACAGTCCTTGATATAATCGTCATATATCCAGAGTTTAGTTCCCTCCTTTCCTGTAATGAGATGCAGGTTATAAAAAGTCTTCTGTTTCCCTAATCCAAAAATACTCACCTATTAAAAGACCCATGTCCCATCTACAACAGTAAAAGTGAAGTTGGGATACAGTGAGGAGGACACATCCTGGATCTAATTCAAGAAGGACATTAACAAAGAAAATGGTACCTGCTCAGAAAACAGCAGTAATCTGACCTCCAAAACATTACAAATGGAAAAGGTCCCCATCCTGCTTCTGCATCTGACTTTGTTTTTAAAGTTACTGCTGAAGTATTAACAGAGTAGAATTGGAGGATCAGTAGCTGTTTGTCTGAAGGATCATTTTGCTTAGGATCATTTTGGCCATGTAGGAAGAGAGCACAACTCTTCACAGGTGATATCTAACAGGCATCATGGAGCAGGATCATGACTAACTGTCTTAGAAACTGTTGTTACGAAAAAACCCGGTTGGAAGCTGGAGAAATATTAGGAAGAAGAAAGTACCCCATGGTATTTCCTGCACTACTCTGTATTATGGTAATTCTTTTCTTCCCTGTGTGTGTTCCTCTAGCTGGAGGCTGTTGAGCACTGGAGTGATGAGTAACACAGCCACATGTTGAAACTCAAATGTAGCCCTTCAGTTTCGTTTAGGATTTCATGAATTCTAATGAAGTTCTGTAAGGATCAGGAACTTACAGGAAGTCATGCTTTACCAGCCTGATGGCCTCTTGTGAGGACATAACCAGGAGGACAGATGACAGCAAAGCAGTGTTTGTGATCTATCTTGAGTTCAGTAAAGCTTTGGACACAGTCTCTCACAGCATCCTCACAGACAAACTGAGGCAGTGTGGTCTGGATGATCCATAGTGAGGTGGATCATGAACTGGCTGCAGGATGGAAGCCAGAGAGTGGTGGTCAATGGGAAAGAGTCTAGTTGGAGGCCTGGATCTAGTGGAGTGCCCCAAGGGTCAGTACTGGGACCAGTCCTATTCATTAAAGACTTGGATGAGGGATTAGGGTGCACTGTCAGCAAGTTTTCTGATGACACAAAGCTGGGTGGTGTCGCCGACACTCCAGCAGGCTGTGCTGCCATTCAGCAAGACCTGGACAGGCTGCAGAGCTGGGCAGGGAGAAATGTAATGAACTATAACAAGGGTAAAGTGAAGAGTCTTGCATCTAGGTGAGAACAACCCCAGGTACCAGTATAGGTTGGGGACTGACCTGTTGGAGAGCAATGTAGGAGAAAGGGACTTGGTGGGTAGCAGAATGGCCATAAGCCAGCAATGTGCCCTTGTGGCCAAGAGGGCCAACAGCATCCTGGGGTGGATCAGAATGGGTGTGGTTAGTAGATCGAGAGAGGTTTTTCTCCCCTTCTACTCTGCCCTGATGAGACCACATCTGGAGTATTGTGTCCAGTTCTGGGTCCTTCAGTTCCAGAAGGACACAAAGCTGCTGGAGAGAGTGTAGCGCAGAGCCACAAAGATGATGGAGTGGAACTTCTCCTTTATGAGGAAAGGCTGAGGGAGCTGGGTCTCTTGAACTTGGAAAAAAGGAGACTGAGGGGTGACCTCATTAATGTTGATAAATATGGAAAGGTGGGTGTCAGGAGATGGAGCCAGGCTCTGCTCTGTGTTATCTAATGATAGGACAAGGGACAATGGGTGTAAACTGGAACACAGGAGGTTCCACATCAATTTCAAAAGGAACTTCTTTACAGTGAGGGTGACAGAGCACTGGAGGAGGCTGCCCAGGGGCATTGTGGAGACTCCTTCTCTGGAAATGTTTAAAACCCACCTGGCCATGTTCCTGTGTGACTTGATCTAGATGATTCTACTGTGGCATGGGGCTTGGACTAGATGATCTTTCAAGGTTCCTTCAAAACCGTAATGTTCTGTGATTCAAACAACAGTAAAATGAACAGTACAGTCATTAAAACATAAACCTAACAACAATAAGAGGAAAAAAAAGGCAGAAATGTGGAACCTAAATGACAGACCAGAATATATTTCTTCTGGTGCAGAACGTGGCAAAGAGCTCTGCACAAGCAGCTCATGCAGGTCCTGTAAAACATAACAGAATGGAAAGTAGAGACTGAAAATATGTGTTAGGTTATGCAGATCATTTCCCAGTGCTAGAAGAGAAGGAAAGAAGTGGAAAAACACATCTGATGTCCCTCTCATGTCCGTCTGGTTATATTTGGAAATGACACGAATAGGCTCTGGAGGGAGTTACACCCACTCGCTTTCCGTCAGAGGCAGGTTGGCAGCATGTGAAATGGGGGGAGAGGGGAGGGAAAGTTTGGGGGATGCTCATCGAGAAGGGAAAGCCCTTTGCTCTGCTCCTTGGAGTGCTCTTCTGGGAGTTATTGCTACAGGAAGTGACCAGATGGTCCGATGACGGTCTGGTTTTTGGAACAGCAATTCTCTCCTTGCGCTCACACCCTAAAACCTTCCTTTCAGCTGCCCTTTTTGGGATCTGTTTAAAGGTGGTGAGGAGAAAGCTTGACGGCAATTTGGAAATGTGGACATAAAAAATACACCCATGGCACTTGAAGTCTTCGAACCTGGTAGCCAGAGAATGATAAAGGTTATAACATTTCATTGCAGAAGAGGGGACAGTCCCTTTGGCTCATCTCAATGAACTAACAGCTAAAAATAACACGGTTTTAAGCTGTCATGGTTTAGCAGCAGGGTGGCCCACAAAATTATAACCTGCTCAACCGTGCAGATGGAAAAGTTCCTCCCACCCCCCAAAGGGGGAGGAAAGAGGTAAAGTCCAGAAACTGGAATTAGAAATATTCAGCTTTATTAAACTTTATTAAAGATTTTATTTAGTAGAAAAAAAAAACAAACAAAAGGGAAAAAGGGGGAAAAAAGTGTGTTCTTCCTCAATTGAAGTCCACCCCTCTCCACGCCCAGACCTGACATCCCCTGACTCCTTAGAGAGGCTAAAAGCTGTGGACAAGGGGAGTAAAAAGGACAGACTGGGAAATCTCCTAAGCAAAACTTAAATATCCAATTTAAGTAGCTTCCTAGGAATCAGTCCAAATATTTGCAGGAGAGGATAGATGTAAGAGGAGGATAAAAAGGAAAGCTAAAAAAGGGAAGGGGAAAAAAAAGGGGGTGTTGGGGGGTGTGAAGCAGAAGAGGGACAGAGAGCCACAAAAGGACAGACAGGCTGCAGTGCGCTACCGGCCGAAACAAAACCGAACTCCCAAGACACACAAACAGGGAGGGAGTACCAAAAAGAGGGGACAAGGAGTACCCTGTCCCCAGTCAAGGACCCCAAAATCTGTCTGGCCCACGCCACCTGCTCAACCTGTCCCCTGAGGCAGCCACCTCTCCCCTTCACCTACCTGCACCCCCCTGCCCTGCGCACAGGGCAAGAGGGAACAGTGAACATCCCTGCAGCCCAGACGAGTTAACTCCTTGCATGCCAGAAGAGAGTTCGATGCAGGAATACCATAAGCAAACAAGATTTCACCAAATCCAGTAGATAAACCAAATGAAACTTGCTGCTCTCTACCCCCACTTTGTTTGCTGTTCAGCTCTTTTTTTTTTATTGTTTTTGAAGTCAAATCCCTGTGACTGCCGCTGCCAGAGTCAGCTCACGTGGGCAGCGATTCAAGACTGAATAATTTCATGAGCCTTTTTCACCCGCCCAACTCCAGACGTAGCTACAGCTGCCAGAAAAGGATTTCAGTGAAGTTTTTTTTATCTTTGTTTCTTAACCTAGTAGAATTTTGGTTTAGTAGTTTATCTGGGTTTGATTATTTTTGGTTTTACGGTTTTATTTTTAAATCGAATGTTTTAAAAATACGTTGGCAGAGTATTCTCAAGCCACCTAACTGGGGGTTTGGTTTTATTATTCTTTTTAAAGAACATTAGTGTTTCTTTTCTTTCTGCTGAAGGTATTTGCTGGTGGGCTTTCCAAAACTCCAGTCTCAAGCAGTCAGTCCTATAGTTACTGCGAGTAACATGCAGTGTCTATGTGTGAGTAGGATGAAGAATCACAGAACTACCGGGGGTGGAAAAGACCTTGGAGATCATCAAGTCCAGACACCGCAAGAGGCAGACATTTAAAGTAATAAAAAATGTCAATTATTCACAGTAGTATCTGGAGGTCCTGAAGTGAGCTAGTTACAAGCTTTAAAAATTGATGAAAATATTTGTGTTGGATTTGGTAGAAGAAGTGTTCTGGCATCTTGAAATGTGACAGAAGCCAAACCGTGCTGGATTTTCCTTTTAATAGAATGATCTTCCACCCTTATCCAAAACTCTAGACAACAAATGTGTTTGCTATTTACCATAGGATGTCTGCAAGACTTGAGAGTTTATGAGGCATTTTGGGTCTGATCCTTGTGGTGTCAAAATAGCTGTGTCCTTTGAAGTTCTAATAACCGAGCAGATGTCTGGAGCCGTCCCTGGATGTGTTTAAAAGTCACTTGGATGTAGTGTTGGGGAATCTCGTTTAGGGGTGAACTTGCAGATTAGGGTTGGTGGTTGGACTCGATGATCCCAAGGGTCTTTTCCAACCTGAATGATTCTATGATTTGTATTTACTACAATAGCTGGACAAACCTATTATTACTGTGTTTTATGTTTTGAATGAAAGGACAGTCCAGTGCACTATTCAAGGTTTTCTGTTTAAAGCTAAGAAGTTTAAGAGAGGTTTAGAGTGTTGGTGTTGAAAGTTGTTTGGTGTTCTCAATCTGATAGAGAACTCCAGGGAATCTCACAGTCACCTTCCTGACCACAGGAGATGTGTAGCTTCCACTAGCCTTTCCCTTGAGCAGCAATGAGCAGAAGGGACAGAATATCATCAAAACAGACATATTTTCACGTCTATCAGACAAACGAGATTGTTCTGCATTCTGGGAGTAGAAAACCATCCAACCTATCAACACACAGCACTGCCCCTACATGAAACCCAAACCAAGCAATCCGAACTCTCTATCAATAGACTGTCACTGTCATTGCAAGTCGTATGAACAGCCTGATGGAAACAGGTATTTAAAGCCTGGAAATAGGTATTTAATTTAATTAAGTAAATAGAGTTTGGGTTTTTTTGATGACTTGTACTTCATATTTCTGAAATTCTTCACTTGTTTTCTGACAAAGACAATCTTGTTCTATAATTGGATATATTACATGATGTCCTATTGCTCCATAATCTAAATGATGTTTACATTTGTAATGTCTTAAAACATACTTAATTTTAAAATGCCTTAAAATACACTTATTACACTGTCCATTAGCATCTTCCTTTACACATTAATAAAAACCTCTGTGCACCGTGACATCATGGCAGTGTGCTCACGGCAGTGAGTTCCGCCGCTTAATTACACGTTGTTTAAGAGGACTACTTTAAGCAGTTTCGAGAAGCATTGTATTTGAAAGAGAACAAAACACTCAATTTGCATTCTGTTTCAATTATTTTTAAACTGAAAGGCCACCGTTCTTTAGGCAAGGGTGGATGTTGAGGAGAATTTCTGTACGAATCATTAATCTCTACTAATTGAATTGCTAAAAAAGGTTGTTCCTTTATTAATATTCTGTCTAATCTTATTAGTGACAATTTAACTTGGCAAGTTATTGAGTCACTAAAAGCATTTATTTCTGTATGTAATGCAAATAGTAGCAGTCTTGTAACTTGTAAGTACGGCGTACAGGGACAAGTTGTAAGCGTTACCATTGATGATGGTAATGAGTTGTTTTAAGTAACGTCTGAAAGGAACTTTTCGCTCAGGCTTGAACACATTGCTTAAAATTCAAATGTGTTTTAGCACATTAGTCACAAATTAAGAGAGTAACTCTGCAACATTGCTAATAACAAGTCTAAGTTCATTATCATGTATTGCACACCTCTAAACCATTTGGGTTAGGACTGAGCACGGATGACCAAATTTGAGGAATATATAGAAACTTCAAGCAGGTAGGCTGGTGGTCCCATAGTTTCTTGTAACTTGTTTTTGAGTAAGGTATCATGAGTACTTGGTGGGAGGCAGATTAGAGGACATCACCAGAGGTGGTCAATGAGCTACTGATATTCTGCATTGGTCTCGTGTGCTAGTACAGGTCTAATCTCTGCTCAAACAACATCTGCGCTACTCCTTCCATAACCATCGATATGTAAACAAATCCCTCAATATGACACTAAAGGGACAGGAACTGGAATCAACCTGTCTTCACAAAGTCTGTGCAGAATTGTTGCTGATCTTCCACCTATTTTTAGGCAGGGATGGAAGAGCTGGTTGGACAACATGTCCAGGTATTTAATGATCTTGAGCTACCAGGGAAAGCCTGACTGAAAGAAAGCAGCCCAGAGGTCTGAGAAGCTCAGGGAGGACATGCTGCTTACCACCATTTCTGTTCTGCATCTTCACAAGTTAGTGTTAAATACTGATGTGAATACCGAAATGAAAAGCAAGGCCAGAGCTTCCGGGCTCGTACGACTATACGTATGGCTGAGATCCTCCTGGTTCCTTAGTGAACTGAAAACCAGAGTGTTGGGGTGGGGTGAACTTGCATCTTGTTTTCCTTAAATGGAGGGGGATACAGCCCAACCTAGCTGTGACAACTACATCATGTTAGACCTACTAGTTAAGACAGAGGTTCTCAAGAGCAGGCAGCCTGACCGTTACAAAACGCCTAATCTCAACTCAGAATTTATAATTCAGTTAGAAATCTGAAAGCCACGAACCTTTGAATTGTCCTGTGAAGCTTGAAAAGAAAAAAGCCAACAACCAAACACTAGCCTCAGTAAGCACATTTTTCCAGCCCCTCTCCTCCTCCCGTTTCTGTCTCACACTGTTTTCTTTTTGTGGTTTATCTGGTGTTTGATGAGCTGCTCGGTATTTGCATTTTTAGTGCTTCCAAGACTATCTGGGGATGAAGTTTTTAGCTGGGAGGCACTGTTGTTTGCTATGTGTTTCCGCGGTGTCTAGGTGCCCTACTGTGGACTGAAATCCCGCTGTGAAAGGAACGAGGAAAACACATGATAAAAAATAAACTCTTGTCACATAATGCCACTGGGTAGGAAATGGGTTGGAGAAGATTGTCTTCAGACTGAGGGTGGTGAGGAAGACAGACTGCCTCTAGCCAGGAATGCTGCGTTGCAATCCATCCATGCACACTTACAGCAACCCTCAGGACTGGGCTTTGAAGATTCATGCTGAAATATTTCTGAGCTGATGGACAGTTTCACAAGGTTCATTTCTGATTGGCCCATGTGTTGGTATTTTCATATGCAAGTCAGACTTCATCAGACTTCGTCCAGATTCATGGTGGAGGATGCAAGAAGGATATGGACCTGGTTAAGCAGATCTAGAGGAGGCCACAGAAATGCTCAGAGGACTGGAGTGTCTCTGCTGTGAGGACAGGCTGAGAGAGTTGGGGTTCTTCAGCCTGAAGAGGAGATGACTCCAGGAGAACCTTTTAGCAAACTTCCAATCCCTAAAAGGGGCTGTCAGAAGGCTGTGGAAGACTGTTTGCAAAGACAGGGAATGACAGGACAAGGGGTCGTAGTTTGAAACTGGAAAAGGGGAGATTTAGGCTGGACATGAGGAAAAGTTTCTTGAATCTGAGGGTGGGGGATCCCTGGAACAGGCTGCTCAGAGAGGTTGTGGTGGAGGCCACATCCCTGGAGAAATCCAGATCCACAGTGGATGGGGCTCTGGGCAATGTGTTCCAGTTACAGGTGTCCTTGCTTGTGGTACAGAGGTTGGATTGGGTGACCTTTGGAGGTTTCTTCCAACCCGCTACGTTCTGTGATTCATCCCTGCACTCCAGGTCATACCCCAAACTATTTGAAACAACAAAATGATGGAAAGACTTAACATTCTGATATGGGTTAGATAAGAATCTATCAATACCAAAGCTACTCATGAGCAAGAGCAGCTAGAAATAAGAAGTTCTAATGGGACGCAGAAGTCTGAGCTCTGCCTGTAGCTGGGTAGGTAGAAACAATTGAACTGGTATTTAAAGATAGGAATGTTTGCGAGTGATGTGTGCATCGAGTGGAGCGATGGCATTTGCTAGTGGTGAGTGTCAAAGCTTAGTTTTTGAAAGATATTATTTTTTTAGGCCAAAAAGTCCAAATCCCCTTTTTTCAGGACGATGTCACAGCTTGGAGGTTTCCTGGTAGAGCAGATCCTAGCACTGCTCTTCATTAGAAAAGACAGTGACTCTGGAAGATGAATGCAAACACTATTGTTGTATTAGGTATTAATTTCAGTCTGCTGTATCATGCCTAGGTCTGTTGCTTTCAAATATGAACAGGTATTAGCAACAAGAGTGTTAAAAAGGAACAGAGGACTGGCAAATTTGAATTAGACTTTTAATTCTAGCTAAATTCAATTGGGCTCGTTTCTGAAGAAGCTGTTAATCAAAATGTTGGAATTACCTGATGATCTAACCACCCAAAGTATTACCGAGCACAGCAGCATTTTCAGAGAGGAAAGTTAATGACTTTTCAGCTAATATCCACAGTGCCTAAATGTATTTGCCATGATTAATGACTTGTATCATCTTTCATCAAGCACATTATTGGAAGCAGCTGATTTTCAAAGCTTGTATAAACCATGGCCCTGAAATAATTGAGGAAATTGGGGTTTCAAAACTCAAGGCTGTAAGCATGTGTGGAATGCTATTGGCATGGCATAACTTCATTGGCATAAGAAATCATACTGAAATTAATTCTGGCAGACAGGCAACCTGAGCGCTGGTGCTGAACTGCCTTGAGTAGAAAATACGTATCTTCTAAGTACAATGATATCATGTTGTTTTAAATGTAGTTAGTTGTTATATGGGTTAAGACTAAAATGTGTGCTTGGAGAACGAGAACAGAACCATAGAATCATTCAGGTTGGGAAAGACCTTCAAGAGCAGTGAGTCCAACCATTAATCTAACGCTAGATCTACCCGACTCTAGTTAGAACATTTTTTCCCGAGCTGTCCCGAAGCAGCCTGTCCTAAGGATGTTGGCTGGATGTTGCTTTTTTAAAATGTATATTTTTTAAAATTTGTATGGAAAGGGAAAAGAATCAATTCCTTAGTCAACCTTGTGAAAAACTCATTTGCAAGTGGCAGCCACAGGCACTGAGAGCTTTGTGTGTGAAACTACAGGAGGGGAAGCACTTGCCTTTTTCTTTTTTCTTGCCTGTTTTATGGCTTGTAAGCGATAAATGGAATCTACTTGCAGTGCCCTGCAGTAGTATTTCAAATTATGTTACGGAAGACCGTGTAAAAAGTGTTGAGTTACACCATAACCAGAGAGAACTGGCCTCGTTTTTTGGTTTGGGGGTTTTTTTTTCCCTTTCTGGAAAAGATGTGCTGCACTAGAACAACCCTCACCCACCCCTTAAAGATCACAGGACTGGTTCTGCTTCAGTGTGCTCAAAGACGTTATCGCTGCACGCAACAGTACTCATCTTTGAGTCATAGAGTAGTTTAGGTTGGAAAAGACCTTTAAGATCATTGAGTCCAACCATTACCACCAAATCACCGCTAAGCCGTGTCCCTGAGCACCACACTGAGATGTCTTTTAGACACCTCCAGTGATGGGAACTCCACCACTGCTGTGGTCAGCCTGTGCCAATGCTTGGCATCTGACTAAGAATATTATCAACGTTGTGGTAACTCATTGTCTCACAAACAATCCACAAAACTCAAACACGGATCCCAATACTTTATTAAAATAAACCTTTTGAAATCGTGCTCGCTCTTAACACTGGGATTTAGAGATATTAGAGGAAGCTAAATCTCTGTGCAAAAGCCTAAGTCTGGGTAGCTGTGGTGGGTGCCCACCCTCAGCCCACTATGCTCTGATGTGGGGGAGATGAGCCTGAGCATCACTGACTCCATGGGTAAGCTCCTCTTCCAAAGAGGAATCTCCTTGCCCCAGCCTAGGCTGGAAAATTCGCACTGACACGTTTTTATGATGTTCTATTTGTTGCCGTCACTGAGCGACGAAAACCGAGATGAAAGAGACATTCTCATAAACGAGGGCTGCGAGTAGTGTCTACAATGTCCTTTACGCTCTTTAAACTGGAATCCTTTTGTTGGCTCGGGTGAGCGGCGCCTCTTTAACATTCTGAACCTGCCGTGTCTGCTGGGGCAGTTCATCACTGGAGAACAGAAAAGGGCCCCTGGCATATCAAATAAAAAAAACCTCCTCAACAGAGTGAGTGGGGGGGGGAAGAAGGAAGGCGAGAGAAAGGCAAGCCCTGGCACACAGACAGGGCATTGTGTTAGCGGGGTTTAACAGGCTGCCGTTAGATATATTTCATAATGTGAAAAGACAGACCGATTTTGGCCCCCTCGCCTGGTGGGATCAGTGCTGTCAGTGCCGTTTATTTTCAATCCCCCGTGATTCCTGCATCCCCACAGCCCCTTTGCATAAAAATGAACCATAAAGGCAGTCAAAAACACCTGCTTTGCTGACAGCCCTGATTAAAGCTTTGATTTATCCCTCAAAGCGAGAGCTGATCTGCTGTTCCAGGGGCCTCGTGCTGGTGTGTAATTCATCGGAGGCTGAAGGTCTCCTTTCTGCATCCCCAGCTTCAGCTGTGGGCTCCTTTTGTACCTGCTTGAGATTTGGGCTAACTGGAAGGACACCCACCCCAGCTGGGGGCCAGGTTTTTTCCAGCCCAACTGGAGCAATTTTCTCGCTCTGTCTTATTAAGTGACAGTAAATTACTGGACTAATTGGGGAGGCCCCCAAACACGGAGTCGTGTGGTTCTGAGGAGCCAGCGCCACTCCCCGCTGTAGGCTCTGGGGAGCAGCTTCACCAGATGGAAAGAAATAATGTTGTTTAGTCCCACTTTGTGCTTCCCTGCAGCTTAAACGTCTTGTCACTCAGGGTGGAAGTGTTCTCTCATGTGAGAGCCCTTTACTCCTGTAGGGTCAGGTTTTGTTCTCGAGTCTTGAATCTCCATTTCGTGGATGGCAGGGGTGGTGCTGTGCACAGTACCCACTGCCTGGGCTCCTAGACAGCACAGGAAGCGGGAGCAAGCCTTGTTATCTCTTTTGGGGGAACAAGCAGAAAAGTTCAAATCTTTATCACCATAACTGCAAAAAGAGAGATTTCTTAAACCTGCTAGAGGTTCAGCTGGGTCTGCTTCCCAAAAGGAAAAGGAATAAATCACTTAATGGCTGGTGGAGGTCTGAAAATGGTGAGCAAACTTGGCTTAATGAATATTTAGCTCCTGTTAGTTTTTGGTTTTAAGGTTTCCTTCTTGTGTGTATATTCCCTCACCCCCCCAAAAGCCCTAGACTTTAAGATGCTCTGGCAGAATCACCTTCTTGAGCATATTTGACTTGGGTACCATTGTTGATCCATTAGACCACTAAGCTGTTCTAGAACTAGAGCGTGGTATTAAAGAAAGCTAATCAGATCATTTGCTGCTGGAGCAGCGCTCAAAACTTCTCCAAAGTGAGGTTTATTTATTTATTTTTAGTTAGCAAGTACCTTTTCACTGATATAAAAACATTCTGAGGAAATAAAAACCCAATCCTTGAGTATTGTTGTAAATAAACCAGAAGCGATCAGGATGTACATCAGAAGAGACAGAAAAAGTCCTTTGGAATTCAGTGGAATACATAATGAAGTTTCCTGTCTAGGGGAAAAGTATTTATTGAAGAAATTGCTGCGTTATTTGGAACCAGAGCATTAATATGAAACTAGCTGTACTATAAATTGTTTAAATGGCAAAAACAATCCGTGTAAAATTTAAGGAATCACTGAATTATTAAGAATGAAAAAGACCTCTGAGATCAAGTCCAGCCTAGGACCTGACATCACCACATTGGCCAGACCAGAGCACCAAGGGCCACAGCCAGTCTGTCCTTATGCACCTCCAGGGATGGGGACTCTACCACTGCCCTGGGCAGTCCATTCCAGATCACCCTTTCTGGGAGAAAGGGCTACCTAACATCCAACCCAACCCTTCCCTGGTGCAGCTTCAGGCCCTGCCCTCTTGTCCTGATGCTGGTTGCCTTGCAGTAGAGCCCGACCCCCCATCTGACTAGAACTTACCTTAGTGCCTGTGTCCACTAGCCCTGTGTTGCTCTGTACTAGTTTTGAGATACAATGGCATGCATTGATGGACACGTGAGGTAGTGGAGGGATGGAGCAGTGGATGATGTGAGGATGATTCATCCTTCTGCTTAGCCCTAATCATCTTTTCCCAAAGAGTCCAACCTCATCATTATCCTATTCAGTCTCTCCAGCAAGGTTTTGAACATTTCTTCCTGCTGTATGTTAGAATGAAACTATCAGCATCTGACTGTAGTGTAACTGTTCAGCAGTCCAAATACTCTGAGACAAACAAGTTCACAGTGACTCGACTCCTTGCAAGAGATACCAGAAAATACTGCAAACTATTAATTTGATTTTCAGTGTGTCTAGCAGAAAGAAATACTGTGGCTTATACATAGCTACAGGACCACTGGTTCTTTATCACCTGCTTGTCAAACTTTCTCAAGGCTTCACTAAGGATGTTTTCTCTACTCTCGTGTTACACCTTGTGGGCTCTCACAGTGGTGCTTACTGTGAATAAATAATAATGATTTACTAACTGTAGAGCTAAAAAAGCCCCAACAATCTGTGCCTGGGTAAACTCTGTGAAACAGAGTGAAGGGAAACCTTCAGAGGTGAATCTCCCAGTAAAGGCTTGGCAGCCCTGAAACAGCTTGAGTTAAGCACAGAAGGGGGGTCTCAGTGAAGCTGCAGCATACATCCACAGCTTAGCTGTGATTGCAAAGAATAACAAAAGAAACCCAGACCTGTCGTTACAGAGGATATCTCAGTTTGAAAGTATTTTTCTGGTAAAATGCTTAGTTCTACAGTTTTACTTTTCAGAGTAAGTTTCTCTGTCTAAGGCAAAACTGCTTTCTTATTCAAACCAAGGCAGCTTCATGAATTTTAAATCACTCACCCACAGCACATATCATATAAACTTTAGATGTTAGACACAACTGGTTCGAATAAAATATTTACTTCTCTTTTTGGTCTCTAAAACGTTACTTAGTCTAAAAGATATTTTAATAAATGTATAAAACACGTTCACCAAAAATGCAAAATTAATAGAGTGCGAGTTTCTTTCCAGATACTTTTGTAATTGATTTTGCCAAGGGTAATTTATTTCAGATGCAATCCCTGCTCACCAAGGGCCTGCTCATTATGTTTTATACAGTTTCACAGTACTTCCTCTGCTATGTATTTTTCATCCTGTAAAATTTTAGGTTTAGCCTTGTTACAGAATGTTGGTATCTGCTACTGTATACCAGATGGAATCATGTGGAAAAGGACAAACAAAAATTGCTATATAATATAATAAAAGAAACATAATAAATAATGTAATAAAATATAATATATAATATATATACTATAATAAAATATATAATAAATAACATAAATAATATAATAAAAGAAATTAACTTGACCTCACAGAGAGGTAGCACTTCCCAGATCTTAGAGCTAGACTCTGCTAAAGAATCTTATGTATAAAGTCTCACGTTGCCATAAACATTCAGACTCTGGATATCATCCTGGAGTTTGCTGTTGGCTTCAGCACTATAAGGCTTTACCTCTCACTCGATCAAAGAATCACAGCATTATTGAGGCTGGAAAAGACCTTGAGATCATCCAGCCCAGCCTGTGACCTACACGACCACGTTGGCTAGATGTCTTCATAATGGTATGATGTATAAAACTTCAGCTCTGCAGTGAGATCCAGTGGAGGGGACTTTAAGGGGACATACTGTGGCACACTCATGAGGGACAAGTTCTCCTGTGGATAAAATAAAATTGGATAAACATAAGATAATTGGATAAACATAGGCATTTAGGGACATGTTGTGCTTTACATGTCCCTAAGTTTAAGCACACATATGTTTACATAAGTTTAAACTTACATAGAATCTGTAAGTTTATTTTGTGTGTTTGCTGCAGATCAGTTTAAAGTATCAGCTTAAAAAGCTGAAAAGTGTCTGCTCCCGTTCTCCTCACTTCTCCGCCCCTCTCGGTGGCTTACACCTTCCTCTTTGCTTCTCTCCATCATAGACTGTTGGGAGCTCCATCACTGCTGCTGATAATGTTGCTGCTTCTGAGAGTGTTATCACTCCTCAAGGTGAAGAAGATTTATGGCAAGTGGGAAGATTCACCTGGACCTTGAGAGACTGAGGATTCTGAACCTTGAAGATTAATGAGGATCGAGACTGACGTTGGACAACCACAGTGATTTCAGAGAGAAGCAGGAACTGTCTGCAATGAAGGTTCTCTGGACATTTTATCTCAGTTCAGTGTACAGGCAGTGTAACAAAACTCGGTGTCTGTGTCTTGTGTGAGGCTGGTTTTCTCTGATGTGTGGTGGAGAGAGTGAGTTAAAGTGTCTTGGTGCCTTTTTTCCCCAAATTGAGCCAGTCGTTTCACTGCCTGCAGATCTGTCAGTGGGTTGGTTAAAACCTCTCTTTGTCTCTGACACTTTAGCTGAAAGATATCGGTTGAAATACAGTTGGAGTCTCTGACCCACGATGTTAGTGGTGACCCAGGTGGGAGCCATGGGGATCTGGGTAAGGATCTGCAGCACACGCTACTGCTACACCACCACAGGTTGCTGTAACTGTGAGGAAAACCAGCCTTAGGAGGTTTGGCCAGATAATTTTGCTTTATCAAACATACAGTAGTCTAGAAACAGGGAAAAGGAGGCAGCCAGCAGTGTGTGGTACCCAGCAGTATGGCTTTTCATCTAAACAAAACAGATTATTTTTGCTAAGGAAGAAATATCTAAAACAGTCAGCGAGGGCAGCTTTACAAACATCAGCAGAAAACTTAAACAGCCCCTCAAGATTAATTTTTTCTTTTTTTTTTTTATTTGAAATGCTCTCCTAGGTAGAAACTCTGTCATATAATCTGCAGCCATAACCCCGAGACCTTTAACATTTTTGCTTTTTAGTGTCTCCAGTTGATTTCACTGACTGGTTGCAGTCAACAGAGGAAAAGAACATTAGAAACTGATTCAGAGCAACATACCCTTTTGTCAGGCCAAGACTGGATGCTGCAACGCTCCAGTTTTAGTGTGAAGGGAACAGCAGCACGTGTTCAATAATTCATGCTCTCTAATTAAACACTGATGACTGTGCCTAGATGGGTTTTATTTTAAACAGAAGTGTGTCGTTAATGTTTTCTGGAGCAACAAATTGTCAGAAAAGGAATTGTATTTGTTTTCCCACTTGGTTTAGAACTTGGCAGTGGATCTCATGCAGGTTTCATCAATTCCTTTGATGGGTGTTGTTCGTGTTCTTGGGAGCCTTGCTACCATAATCTGACTTTGTGTGCACAGTTCCTTGGTAAGATGATAAGCCAACGTTTTTATGTTTGATGTTTTATCTACTTTATTACATACATTTGCTTTGAGTACCCGGTTCTGACAGAAATAAGCCATCTATCAACACTTCAGCCTAGTGCATCCATGCCATTACGTGCCATTGCCTGCATACTCCCTTCTGCTGAAGACCAGTCCAGACTCATAAGCACCATTTGACTTGATGGTCTTTTAGATGGGCAATGCCTAATAAATTCTTATAATTAATTGCACTGTTGATTACTTAGAAGTGAGTTGTCTGCCTCTCATGAAGATCAAATTAAAGGAGCAGTAAGAGCTAGAGTCTCCCGAGACACAGAGTAAAACCTAGGTTTGGGCAATGTGCTGTATTGAAGGCTGACCTTGTGCAAGAATGTGATGGATGGCTGTAGTCTCTAATTGATAGTTGAGATGCTCTCACAACCAAAACGATGCAAGCAGCAGTGTCTATTGTAGCTAGACTTCCATATTGAATGTCCTTCTGTTCCCTTCAAAGATCATCACCCATGATTAGTTTGTTAGAGCTCTAGTGTCAAGGAAGGAAAGTCAGCTGTGGAGACCCTAAGGAGAATGTTTCAGCTTTTTGTCAGAACTGTGGCTTAGCCTGGCATTTCTATATCCACAAGTGGATGTAGTCACTCTAGAGGTAACTCTTTAAGTAAGAATACAGTGATCAGAGACCACAGAAAGATTATAATACGTGGTGACAAAACAGGAGCTTTGATATAACACAGCAAGAAATTGGAATACCAGTTAACTGCTCTGCACAGGTTCAAAAGCTATTTGTGAAAAAAATGAACAACTCCTGTCTGGTGGAGCAATAGCTGCAAGATTAATTAGTTCCTAACACTGAAAGCAAAAGGATTTAGCTCTGAGCCTTTTCCTGCTCTTTCATGCCTGGAATGGTAACTTTAATGTAGGTAAATCTACCTTTGAGTACACAAGCGTTTTAAGAATGTATTTTTTGCCCTTTAGTCGTCTTTCTTTCATGTTGTAAAATGCCTCAACTTTAAAACGAGACTTTTGAAGACATTGTAAAGTGGTACCTTATCTCAGGACATTAATGCCTAAGGTAGGACTTGTTTAAGGGCCATATCAAAGAGGACATTTTCCCCTATAGTCTGAAGTTGATTAGAGGAAAAAAAAGGAAAAAATCCACAAAAAGCCCCCCCCAAACAGCTCATTCCTTACAGTAAACATCTAGTTATAAACGTGAGACTCTCTGGAAAGATGAATGGTTGCACTCAGGTGCTCAGTTTAACGTTATCAGGGCAAATTCAGACAATTGTTCAGCACTTGTACTCGGTTTTGAATATGACTGGTTTTATTCGCATCCTTGAGATTCCATCTTTCTTTTCAAAGTTTTTTTATTGTCTAAATAAGAGGGTTTGTCTACTGCACAGTACTAAAGTACTTTGATCTGACTGCTGCAAACCCTTTTTTAGTATTGGTCTAGGTGATCCTGCTCTGGCAGGGGGATTGGACTAGATGATCTTTCAAGGTCCCTTCCAATCCCTAATGATTCTATGAACTACCTGAAGGGATGTTGTAGTCAGATGGGGGTTGGGCTCTTCTCCTAAGCAACTAGGGACAGGATGAGAGGGCAGGGCCTGCACCAGGGGAGAGTTAGGTTGGATGTTATGATGCCCAGATCAGACCCTGGAATGGACTGCCCAGGGAGGTGTTGGAGTCTCTATCCCTCGAGGCATTTAACGACAGACTGAATGTGGTACTTAGTGCCATGATCTGGCTGACTGTGGTGATGTTAGGTCATAGCCTGGGCTGGATGATCTTAGAGGTCTTTTCCAGCCTCAATAGTTCTGTGGTTCTGAGATAAAATCCCCAGTTTAATGCAGTGGTAAGACTCATGGGCTCAAGTTCACAAACACATGGGCAATGGAAATGGCAGGTGAAAGTCACACATCCATAGGCAGTGCTGCTACGGACCATGGTCCTCAGTCAGTATCAGAACTATTCTCTGGGCACAAAGTTTCAGAGTTTGGCTGCACTTCCCAGAAGAATCATCATTATTGGAGTTTCTTGCATGTTATCTAAGTGCCTATACTTTAGGCCTGCTATCTGCATTTGTCTAAACATAACTACACTTAGCGCTGGCTCCTGCAGGGTGAGAAAGCTGGCAAAGCTCTAATCTCTGCACAGCAAGAACCGAACACTCAGGACGGAAACCAGAGCCTGCAAGACAAACAGGAATCTTTGTCGTCACTAAAGCATGGGATAGCAAAGGTCAGATGTTCAAAACTGAGTAATCATAAGGGACTGGAAGGGACCTCAAAAGATCATCTAGTCCAATCCCCCTGCCACAGCAGGATCACCTAGACCAA
>JAOXOE010060361.1:0-32177 GCA_028565055.1 Phoeniculus purpureus | reverse complement strand
TTTGATGGCTGGCCTGAGGCAACCTGTCTTTGGTGCAGTTACTGGGCTTTTTAAGTCCTCATCCTTGCTGATGACCTATTCCTCCTGCAGAGCCTTATACGTATTCTGCAAGTGCACTGTAGGTGGTGAACTCCTGTGGGTTACTATATGGAGGCTGAAATACTTGCTGATGGGAAGATATTGGACCCTCTGATCCACTAAGAGTTAACCCCAGTTCAGGTTTTGTAAATATTACATTATGGAAATAATCAACTTCCCTTTTGCAGGCTCTTATAGCTCCCAGTCTTTGCACCTCTTCTTTTAGCTCAGCCACCATGTTCATCAGGTCTCTGATCTGCTCACAGGTAACACAGGTGTTGTCCCTGCCATCCTGCATATCGAGTGGCAGGCTCCAGCACTCAATGCAACCACCTGCCTGAACATCTGCATGCTTGTGTGTGGCCTCTGTTTTGGTGTCCACTGTTTTTCTACTGGCCTTAGTCCTAGTAGCAACCATGTCTTATGGTAACCGCCCTGTCCTCTCCGGGTTTTTTTTTTGCCCCCCCCCCGCCCCGTCAGCGAGAAAGCGCCTCCTCTCCTCACAGCCACGTGCTGGGTTCTTAATTCTAAATAATAAAAATTCTAAATCAAAATGGAATCAAAAGTAACTGAGTTTGGGAGCTATTTCAAGTAATCAAAGTGCCTCATCTTGACTAGAGTGACTCTTGGCTAGTGTATAGAGCATAAGGCTGAAATTTCTTTCCTTCTCTTTCCCAAGTGCCCCAAGCTCTCTGTAGGCTGCTGGAGTTTACTGCTTTTGTTTCCACTTACCTGGTGATGGTCAGTGCTTTCTTGAAACAGCATTCTGTGGTCAGGATGTAAAGCGTTGTGAAAGGGAGAACAATTAATCAAAATGTGTCTCACTGAAAACGTAATTTTATGTCCCTGTTTATATGTTCATGCTTGCTTGGGCTTTCAGTTAAAAGTCACTCATTTTTGTACAGTCTTTCCCATCTGCCTTAGAAGAAATCAGTAGACTTGAGGGTTTTAGTTGTTAGAAGTATCAGTAGTAAGACAAGTGATTGGCCTTGGTTCAAGCGGAGCACAGTGTTGGGTTTGAGACTCGTGAATCCCTTTGTGTTGAGATTTTACTTTAAATCAGTAAATGACTGGTTTTGTTTTCTGAATGAGTGGACAGATCTGTATATTAGCCGGGTATCACTGGGTATTTGGGCAACCCTGTTTGTGGACAGACAATGCAGTAGGATTTAAATGATGTGAAATTGAGAACAATTAGCTAGTAGGTAGATTAGGTAACAGTTCTGAGTAGTAGGTAGATACTGGTAATAAAATTAATTCAACTCTTACATGGAATTACAGTTTCTTCCATCCTACTTAGTGTCAGTTGCTTGTCATTACGCTGTAGAAAAAGAACTTAAGCATTTGTGATGGGGATATCTGGAATATAAGGCGAACTGAGTGAAAATTATTCTATGCCTGTACAGGAAATGGTGGTGTTTCTTTTCCTAGTAGTGATGGAAGCAACTTACGAAGACTTACAATCAATGTTGTAGTGACTTACAGATGTGTTGCACAAGAATGCATTGTCCAGTAAAATACATCTCATTTTATGAAAAGAGGTGAGAGGACAAGGTGCAGAGATGAGAATTTTCAACAGCAAACATAAAGGAATGGCATATACTATTATATTGTCAAAATATGGGAGCTTCAGGAGCACCTCTTTTTATACGCTTGTTTACAGGATTGCATGGATTTGGGAAAAACCTTGTGGTTAATGCTGACCTGGATAACTTCAGTGGATGCCATCAGATGATATTTACAACTTCCACTGTGATTTCCAGTGGCTGCTCCGTTCACTTGCCTTTAATTTGACAAATGTGTTGGTTGTCTGATGCTAAAATAATGATTAAGAAGGTTAATAACAAAGTCAAGATTCAGCATTTGATGAGCACACTACTGAAATCTGTTCTGTGCCATGCTTTACACAGTTATGTACTGATAGGTTTGGACTACCAGTATCGAAGTTATCTTGCTATCAGCTGTGAATTATTAAGCAGTTGGTGCTAACAGAAACAAACTTGGCTGTATCTGTCATTTCTTCTGTTGGGAATTTTCATCTTGTGAGTGAGATGTCTCATTCTCATTTCAACTCAGAAGCAACGAGTCACTTATGTTGATTTGAAGTACTCAAAAATCTTCACATACATTCATGTAAATACTATGGAAGAAATTAGTTTTAAACTTTTAGTTGGGATGTCATGTGTTACCAGTGTCTCTGTTCAACAGTGTTCCTTAACTGTAGTTCCTGTATTTCAACATGGCTTGCAGAGAGTTTGCTACCACTAGACGTTGAGAAGACTACAGCAATCTACAGTTTGATTGTGAAGTTTCTTTCTGCACTAAAGTTCGATGATTGTGATAATACTGGGGGTATTATCATATAATTACTAGGAATAGTGCAAGCAACTTGCTTAGTTAGATCACAGAGTCAATAAAGAAAAGGCTCTAGAATTTTATAGTGACCTACTGGGCAGAGAACAGTGGGTGCTGCATGGTGTTTTTCAGCAGATTATGATTTAAATGATCATGAGGGATTTCTGCTTTGTGGTGTACTTAAAAATATTACAGTGACTTGTGAGGCACATTAAAATTGCTGAATTGTTTGGCAACTGATAGCAATTGCTGTACAGTTCTGAATTAATTGCAATAGTACCAGAGGAAATAGAGGTGGGAGGTGGAGAGGGCCACACAGTTCCTCTCCAATTTAAATACTTTCCAGGAAACCTGGTTTCTTCCTTCCCTATCCGCCAAACCCTTTCTTAAAATGTCTCAACTATTCTGTTGATTTTAGGGGCATTCTGATGATTTTTCTGTTAATTCAGGGACAATTGGAGTTGTCTCATCCACCAGATCCCCTACCGAGGTGCTGAGCACTTTTTCTTCTCCATGACCTCATTGGGAATGCAGGGCATCACTGGCTTCTGGTAAAAGCCCAACTCAACAGTCCACCCAGCCAAACAGGCAGATATATAGTGCCTGTTTACTAATATAGTCAAGGCTTTTCTGCATCTCTCTCAAGTCTGATTTGCAATTGGATTTCAGAACTTAGAGATCTATAGAGCTGGTGGTGCAGTATGCAGGATCTTCTGAAAGATTTTTGCTACCAGCTGTTCAGAAGCACCTTGTTAAGATGTGGAGTTTTAAAATCCAGCCTAAACCTGTCTCTAAACATCTAAAACCTGTCTCCAGCCATAAGGGTATGTCTGCATTGTAGACAACTGTGTTTGGTAGTTACCTCAGCGTGCTTTCAGTAAGACAGAACAAGTAAGAGAAGTGTTTTGGCAGTGGTAGTGTGGAGTTCTGTGCATGCTAGTTTCACTGAGTGAGGGTAAATGACCTCATGCAGCGCTGGGCTGGGCTGTTGCAGTTCCTTGTGCCTCATTGGTTGGTATAAATCAGGTCTCTGTGTCTAGAAGCATAGAGCTGCTGAAACCATCTGGAAGCTTTGGGGTCAGTCACTGGCAGTTGGTGCTGTATGCAATAAGGACATGTCTTCGACATCTCTTCAAGATGTGAATTCTGGATGGGGCTGCAGCAACAACTTTTTACTACTCTAGTAAGCAGCAAGTAGCCAAGATTTATAGCACTGGATGTTGAAAATGGTACTTTCTCTTGAGAAATTACTATTCAATTAACCTGGAAGTTTTGTTGAAAGTGAGAACTAGTTGGGGATGAGATCTGCTTATTAGAGGGCTTGTTCTTGGGTTTCATAGGAGGGACGGAGGATGAGCATATTTGCTTTGGTGCTCAGGGTAGAATCTTTGCCCTGCTGAAAACCATTCTTTGTAAATGCATGTGACATATAAAATTAAGTCAACATGGAGACCAAGTTTCCTGTGTTTTATCCAAAGTGTCTAGTATGTTTCAGTTGATTCAGTATCTATCTGATACTTATTGCCTAAATAGATCAAGCTGGTCTTGAAGTCAGATATGTCCAAATTAAAAGAACTTGTAAATGCGATGACTGACTAGTTAGTGTCTAATTAACTCTTATACCACCATAACCCTTCAAGTCTGTGTTCAAGATTCCCCTCATCCTTCCTCTGCTCTCTTACAGAAAAACTAAAATTAAAAGAAGAATAATAATGAATAGAGCGTTTAGTGTGCCAAAGATTTAGCTAAGTGTCTGTTGACAGGGAATTATGTGTGTGTGGTTTGTATAATGCGCTGGTTTACAAGTCCTGCAGTGAAGTTCACAACTCATGTCTACTGCCAGGATAGATTAGAACATAATAGTGGAATCGCTTTGACAAAAACATGAATGTTGGACAAGATGCTCAACTTGCCCAGGCTGCTTGTTACAGCAGCCTCCTGTTCCTAGAGGTGTGCACTTGCCCTTTCTCAGGTATTTTCAGCACCAGAGCAAGCAGTTGCTTTTGCTCTCCTTTCTCCTGGGCTGTACCAAAAAGCAGCAGTGGTGGTTGGCTAGGTGGGTGACACAGAGGTACAAGTGATGACTTCTCTAAAGTTTAACAGCAGCAGCTTGAAGCTTTACTGTCTCGTATAGGCCATCACACCTTTCTGAGACAGTTTAAAACGTATCAAAAGCAAAAGTAGCCATGGATCAGTTCTGCAGCCACCTCATTTCACAGCATTAGGCTTTCATGTAAATAGCTGTTAGTGCTAACTGGTGTTTAGCTTAAGACTTGCAGGTCAGATGCAGGAATAGGAGAATTTGTGTCACTGGCAAGCCAGTGACGTGCCCTAACAATTAGAATGTTTGCTGTCCATAGACCAAGGACAGGTTTGGATCTATAAAGCATTGCATCCTTCAGTAATAGGTGGCCTATCGTAACACTTTTCTTCCTGACAATTAAAAGCAAAACCCCGAAATGCTGCTGATTACAGATAGGTCAATATATTAATGCTGCTAGTACGTATATAATTGTACAGGCAGGTAGCTAACATGTAGATCGGCATTTGTGTTCTTTGCATTCATGCTGGAGTGACAAGTAGACACCTACCCTCTTCCGTGGTGTTCTGCATGTGTTTTAGAGTTGAATACAAGAAACCTGTGTCATTTCCCTTGGTTGAGAGGTTTGCTGTATTTGCTCCATACACATGCACTGACTTTTGGTGGCTGAACTTAGAATGTAAAAAAGTCTGGTTTTGTTGGTTTGGGTTTTTTTGGGGAGGTTGGAGTGCATGTTGGAAGCAAATTGTTAATTTTGAGTGTTGTTAATCTGGTTTGTGTTCTTCTGTAGTAAAGTCAAGTGTTGCATAATAGAAACTTCTAGCCTTATAGTTCCACAGAAACACTGGGGAGAAAACCACAAACCAGAGAAAAAAAAGCTTTTCTTTTTTTTTTCTTTTCTTTTTTTTCTGAGCAAGAAAATGTGGTCATTTAGTTTTGGACAGTATGCTGACAAAAAACATAAAGAAGACCATGTGATAGCCTGTGCTTCACACGTGCAGCTTTGGTGTCAGGTCTTTGGGTAAGAGTGGACATCGTCATGAGAGTTATCACAGCAAATGTTTTTCTCTGGTGTATGAAACCCTGAGCAACACTTATTACTGGAGATTAAATGGTATGGGTTTTTTTTTTTAAAGTGAGTTTGCAATTAGCTAAGGCTAATTAATGGCTTTGCAGAAGCACCTTGAGTTCAGTTTGTTTGCAGTCATTCAGAGGAATTAGTTGTTGCTAAAACTAAAGAACAGCTGACAACTGGGTGACATCTCATAAATCTACAAGGATGGTTGAAAATGTTACTCACTTCACTGAATTTGTGTGTTGGGTACTGTATTTACGTGGCTTTTTTTCTTACTGGTGTAAACCCCCCCCCCACCATGTTCCCGTGCAGGACTCCTCTGTCCTTGCTTACAGCTGGGATGGCCTTGACTGGGGCCAGCCGTCCTTCTAGCAGTTCTGCGTCCCAGGGGTTCCTGTGCCAGGCCTAGCTGTGGCCAAAGCTGCGGCATGTGCTGGTGTGTGTGTGCCTGCAGTGGGGCAGGGTGGGGTGCCCTGTGGGAGGAGAGGCTGTGAAGGTGGGAGAGCAGCCAGTTAAAGGTCAGTCTGGGTTTGCTCTTAAGTAAAATTGATCAAAAATTCTTTCCCTGCTGGACATGCTGCCCTGGCTGCTTGCTTTTCCAGAAAGTGTGTTTAGGGGGGGAAGCTATAACCTGGATAGATCAAGAATGGGATGGCAGCTCACCTGCAGGGACCTCACCTCTCCTTTACTCAGTTGGAGCTGCCACAGAGAGGGTCTCATATCCTGCTGTGACTAGTGCGGCTGCTAGCTGTCCATACATGTCTTAAAGTCTTGTCTGGTTTGTTCTCCAACTTCTTCCAGTGCCTACAGAAAGCTGTTAGTTTTTTGGTCCTTAGATCTAAAATGAATAGATCATAGATTACTACCCAAAACAAAGTTAAACTTCAGGATTTTGGCAAACATGATACCAGTGGGACCAAGTTCCAAAAAGTCTGAGCTCTAGAGCTGGTGCTAAAGTTGTACATTGCACTCAGTCACTATCTTCATTACTAATATTGAAGTAAGAGAAACTTGTGCTTTCTAATGCAAAAGCTAAAGTGGAACCTGAAGGAAATCACAAGTGTGTCTCGAAACCTAGGACTTGAGCTGCCGTAGTGGCTTTCCAGGGCTTCATTAAAACAAATTACATTTGAAAGATTTATTTTTATATGTATCAAGTTTTGAACTCAATGAAATTCTTGGCAAGTAAGATGTGAAGCTGGAGGAAGTTGTTTTCTGAAAAGAAGATGACAGTATTTGGCCCAAACACTAAAGGACTCTGTAAAAACAATTACACGTACTCTAAAGGAAATAATTCAAATAAGTAGTTGTGTGTAGTGGCTGTTTCTAATTGGGCTTGACGCTTTAATACAGTTAGTTTTCCATTTAGGAGGAAGAATAGAAACCATAAAACTTGACACCAATTAGCAGAGTGAAATATCTTACTTTGCAACTGCTCTTTGAACTTTTGCATCTCTTTTAAGAATATGCTTAAAAATATTGCAGTGGTACGTCTAGGAAGAAAACTAGATTGCTTTAAAGGTGAAATGTATAAGTTTTTCTAATAAACTGTTTCTGATAGAACTAGAAAATAGAGAAAAATATACTAATGCAGTTTTCTTTTTAAAAGTCTGGTTTGCATTTTAATCTCATGGAGAACAACTCTCATTAGTCTTAAAGAAGAAAATTGTAGACCCTCCCCCCCCTCCAGTAATTCTAAGAAATGTTGATATTGGAAATGTGGTGGGGATTTTGTGCTATGGATAACGTGTATTCTCACATTGAGAGACGTGAACTTGTGCATCCTGAAACTTCTAGTGTCTTGTTCTGGTAAAAAAGCCTAAAAGGGGGCAACAGAGTTAGGATTTTATTGTGCCACATGGCATGTAGTGTCTGAACACCTTCCACCTATAGCAGAGAACAACTGGGATTTACCTTGTCAGGATAGCACTGTGGAGGAGGGATAAGAAGGGACAGCATGCTGCTGGTGGTAGGATTTTTGGCATGAGTATTTTATGCATTATGTAGGTATGACATTTGTACTTGAAGTTTTTCTGACACTTGTGGGGGTGGGGGGGTGAGGGGAGTAGTAGGTAACAGAGCAGTGGCTTTCTGGTGATAGAAATCTGCTGTTGCATGTATGTACTAAATAGCTCAGAAAACTTTTGTGTGTACCTGTGCATGTACAAAAATATTTTATATGAATTCTAAGAAGTGCTGAGATCTAGGAATCATTAAAATGGTGATTCTACTATTTTTGGATACAGAGATTACTGTTGGTGTTTTCTGGATTGTTTTATGAGCTAATTTATTTGTTCAATGTAGTATTGCAGAGTAATCCAGTTCCAGTGTTGGACTGGAAGAGTGTATCCATTTTGAGTTGAGTAGTGACTTTGTTTAGATTTAGTTATTAATAGTGTATTTCTTGATGGAATTGGAATAAAATACAGAGCTCAGTGGAGATGATAATTTATTGATATCACTGCAAACTCTGTATGTATTTGTGAGCACTATTCCTTGTGAATTTTGTAGGAGGCAAGATGACAGTAGTAGACTGATAATCCAAATCTGATTGGATGTCTTCACTCACAGTCACTTCCAGGTTAAGTTTTGGAGTGTTTTAAATAATACTTTCAAGATTTTTGTTTGTTTCCTTGATCCTTTGCTGTTGTGTTTTCTTACTGGTTAGCAAGAGAAAGCTTTCAGCCCTGCAAGATTGATCGATGTTACTTTTTACTTCTGTATCTTCTTTCACCAGGTCTTGCCCATGTTGGTCACTTTCCAAGTAATTTTAATCATAAAAGTGCCAGAGTAACAAGCCAGGAGAAGTTATCCTGTCATGTCAGTTCAGAAGAGGATAGATGTACTGATGGAATGAGTAAATTTGAGATCTGAGCTATCTCAGGGTTGGCTTGCTTTAAAACAAGTAGCTGATTTAGTTCCTAATCTCCACCTGCCTTTAATGTAGGGGATGACGAGTCAGAAATTGTCAGATACAAATGAATTTTGCCAACTGTAATTGAAGCAGTACAAACATTTCAAGTTGAAACAGCACAGAATGCCTACTCAATGGGAAGTGCCTGGACTTCTAAGTGTTTGTGAATGAGTTTACAGCACAGAACTGAATATAATTGCAGGTACTTACAACTTCTTACTTCATGCCTTCTTTCCAAGATGGGTTTTTATCTTGTCTAGTAGGTTAATGATGATTATACACTAGATGATCCCTTTTCTTCACCATTTTCAATGGAAAAGTGTTGAAAACTTTATCTCCTTGCAAGAAAGAAGCTGACACAATGTAAAGGCAGTTTAAAGTTTCCAACTATTTTTTTATTTACTCATAAAATATTAAAGAAGTAGTCTGTGTTTGGTACAGATGCCTGAAAAAAATTAGTGTAAGCCTACCAACAATGGACTAATCTTCTCAGTTACTTTTGCAGACCCTTAGTAAAGAATAACTGCAGTGTAAAAACGCTGATCTAATGCTGTATCTGTATTGAAGCTAGAGACCTCTGGACAGGGTAATAACACCAGCCAGCAAAGATAATGACAGAAGTCTATCTGGTAGTGTTCAGCACAAGCTGTTTTACTTTGAGGGGAACGGTTGCCTAGTAATGAGTTTCAGTCCTGCCCCTGAAATCCTGCAAATGTTAAACTTTGATTTTGAAATGTATTTGTTACTTCAGTGACCTTGGTCAGGGAAACTTGGGAGGAGCAAAGAAGTAGAGAATAATTATTTGAAGTACAAGCAGATGATACTCTTATTTTCTCAAGGAAGTGTCTTGCATAGAAAGGCAGGGTTAAAGAAATTAAGCTTTTTTATACTGAAAACAATGTAATGCTTTAGCTGGTTTTTCTCCAGAGTTCTCTTCATGTAACCTATCACCTTAGGGATTAATTCCTTTCAATAGAAAAAAACTGAAGTGGGCTGATAGACGGTCTTTTAGAACATCTATAGAAAATTGTTTGTAAAATAAATAATAGCAAATTACTTTAAAACAATCTCTCATACATGTTTTTGTCCTTTACTGAGCCAGGGTAGACTGAAGTTGTTAAGAATGTGCATTGCTGAAGTGAAGGGTGTGCCTGAAGTGATTTGTTAGTCAACGTAATAAATTAGTTAATGTTTTTTATTTACCAATTAAGAATGCTTTTTTTTCCCCTAAAAGTGCTTCTGGTGTTTTTTTGGCTGTGATGTCAAGAGTGCCAGAGATTACTCTTCTGTATCTCATGAAATGCTCTCACTGGTGTACAGGTGTACTTAAACTGATGTACTGAGGAGGAAGGAGGCTGGTACACTGCAGCCAGGGCACAACCTGGCTGGCATTTGTGAGAAGTGCCTTTTGAAAACCAAGTATCAATTTGAGTAGCAGGGGGAAGGTTGGAATTCAGTGTTTCAGAATCTCTTCTATAACAGGTAGGAAACAGCTTCTAGGAAACACATAGAATAATCTTGGGATGGAAGGTGGGCTTCTGAGTTCATTTGTCTCCAGTGTGATCAGTGGTGGTCTACAGGTATTAGTTTTGATTTGAAGACAAGCTTGAGTAGTTACAGAACGATAAAGGTTTGGGAGGTTATTTTCTGTTTCTCTGAGCTGAGCTGTTACCTGTACTTAAACCTTGCCTGCTGCTGGTCCATGTACCATCACTGCCTGCATCCAAGTTCTGTGGATTCTTGGTTTTAATACTCACTAAATCTGGTTAGCTGAGTGTATAAATTATACTCCCAGTTTCAATATAATTCTGGCTTTCAACTATGTAAACTTAGTATGGCATCAAAGCTGTATGTTGCTTCAGTGCTGATAATTCCCCTCAAAACAAGTAAGTTCTCCCAAGAGTGAAACTAGAGTGTCTCAGTACATGAATAAAAAGGGATAAAGGTGCCAAAGTGCATGCACACTAGTGCAGAAATGGAGTTGAGATTAGGGTGGATAGGATCTGGTGTATGTTGCTGCTCACACACCAGCTGGCCTAGCCTGTGTACTGCCTTTAATCTCCTTGCAGCTCTGCTAGTGCTGCAGCACCTGAAGATACTGCTGCAGCAAGGCTTTGCATCCACTCCGTTGGAGCACTGTCTCAGAGAAGCTGTAGATGGGAGGCATGTCTGCATCAGTGACCTTCAACTTACAGCCTCAGGTAATAGAACTGCAGTCACAAAGGCTGGCTGTGAACTGGGAAGGCTGAAAATAAAGGCATGGATCCTGTCTGTCCACTCTTGGAAGCAAAGGCCATCAGGCTCTGTGGAGATGTAGGGATTGAGGCGGGGTTACATCACCATCTCCCTCTGGATCTGACTACAGACTTGAGTACTGGCCATACTGTGAAACAGTGTCAGAAAGTGAACAAGACACAGTGAATTTCAGAAGAGTCGTTAAATGCTTTAAGAGTGGCTGGGTCTCATAGGTTTCTGGGATGGCATCTTCTAAATGTGAGTTAAAGACATACCACAGGTTACTTCAGTGAGCAGATAAGAGGAAAACATTAAAGAAGTGGTAAAGATCAATTTGTTGGCCACTTTGCTTCTCTTTTCCCTTTTCCTGTTGATACTAGTGTTGAGGACACTAGACAGGATTTTTAAAAGTCTAAGAACATGACTTAGATTGGTAGTCTGTTTTTGTTTTGCTTTGGTCTCGTGTCCTCTCTGTACCCCTCGCTGCAAAATACCTGCAGATTTTGCCATGCAGAGCAGTGAGGTGAAGCATTCAGACCTTAAGAGAGCAGTACAAGTGTGTCTAAGCAAACTGTAGTTACCGTAACGGTCTCATTTAGAAAAATCCCTACATAATAGGGGTTCTCTCTCTTCACTTGAGATGTATGGATCACATCCTAGCTGTGTGCTAAGATCCACTGACATACTGTTCTGTTACAGGTTTTAATTCTTTTCAAACAGAGGCTGGTAGCTCTCATGGTAGTCAGCCATCTTTTTGGCTTTACCTCAATACCTTGTTTTTTGAATTTGTGTCTATTTGGAATGTTACGTATTGCTGTGTTTTATCACAGAATCACAGAATGACTCTGGTTGGAAAAGACCCCTGGGATCTTTGAGTCCAACCATCTACCCTACCTTACAAGTTCACCCCTAAACCATATCCCGCAATACCTCATCCAAACGCAACCACCTCCCTGGGAAGCCTATTCCAGTGCCTGACCACTCTTTCTGTGAAAAAATTTTCCTAATATCAAGTCTAAACCTACCCTGAAATGTTTCATTTTTGTTAATGTTTTATTATTCACGCTCAGGGAAGTGTTTGGGTCACCATCTGAAGGTGTTCAAAAAAATGTCTAGATGTGGTTTGGGGGCATGGTGCTGCTGGGTTGAAGGTTGGTCTTGATGATCTTAGAAATTTTTTCCTTAATGATTCTCTGATTCTGTGTGTGGGTTTTTAATGCCATCCTAACTATGGGAACAGACCTCACTCCTGAGGAACCCGAGGCAAGTGGCAGACGCAGCCCAGCTTCCTCAGAGGCCAGGAGGGCAGGGCAGTCCTATGCTGCTGAGGCAGAACGGGCCCTGACTTCTGGGTGGGGACTGGGCTCCTGAGGCCTGGATGGGGGACCTTGGTGAGGCCACCCTGTGCGTTTGGGAGAGAAGGTCGATACAGGATAGGCGATGCTGCTGCCGAGTTACCCAGCCGAAGCGCAGCTCGGTGCTGGGTTGAATCGTGGCCTGAGAAGCCTCGCTGCGCTTGAAGAAGCCGCTTTCCTAGAGAATCCCCTCCGCTCTGCGTGTTTGACAACTTCTCCGCAAGAAGCGGTCGCACTGGAGCGCGGCTCTCCGGGCTTTCAGCAGGCGCCCGCCGCCGCTTGTTTTTAACGCGCAGGGAGAGTTTCGCTCCGGCCCCAGGAGCAGAAGCCTCGGACCCCTCCCGCAGGACGGGCCCTCCCGAACCGAACCAGCCGGGGCTGGGGGACGGGACAGGCTACCTGTGCGGTACCGTTGACGTCGGGCCGGGCCGCGCCGCGCCACGGGGGGGGGCGGTGCGGGATTGGGGGGGTGGCCCGTGGCGCCGGTACCGGCGAGTCTCCGCCCCGCTTTCCCCGCACCGCGGCGCCAGGCTCCGCTTCCTGCTGCTCCTTTTCCTCCCTGCGTCGCCGCCCCGCCCTGCCCCGCCCCGGGCGGGGTTTGTCCCACCGCCTCGCAGGGGGATTTTTACCGGGGGCTGCGGGAGGACGGACCGGAGCGGGCCGGACGTACTGGGGTGGGGTTTTGCCCCGCCGCAGGCACCATGTTAGGCTGCCAGCGCCGTAGCCGCGAGAGGAGACGGAGGAGGGGGTGAGTGGCCGTCGCGTAGGTCCGGGGAGTTGCGGGAGGTGGGACCGAGGAGCTACAACGTCCCCCGGCTCGGTGAGGAGAAAGGAGCGAGTCCGCTGTTGGACTCGCTAGTGAGATGCTCTTGCTGCTGCTCCTGCTGTAATGGAGCACGCTCAGGAAATGATGGCTTTGGCCGTAGCAAGGATCTGCGGTCAGTGGAAGTTTATGGTGGGTAAATTTGTTTTTCTTGCATTGGAAAGTGTAAATAGGGCCAAATACAGCCATAAAGGATGGACGATGAAGGTAAGGGTCACTCCAAACAACTTAAAATAGGAAAGAGCCACTCATGGTGTAGTTTCAGAACTTTTAGATGGATTAAATATGCCAGAAAGAGACTTTACAGTGATTTACTCATAACTCTGAATCTAGAATAACATGGTAAATGCAAAGGAATGTCATAATTTATGGCAGTAGAATTATACACATGGAAAACAAAAAGGAAAAAAGTTATTTTTATAGGATGGAAGCCAGGTTGGTTGAGAGAAAGCAGGTTACTTCAAAGAATATATCAACTGCAACAAATGGGCAACTTACATGGCAAGAAGACTTCATACATCGTTACAATTTAAAGTTAAGGGTTAAAACTTTTTCAAAATATACTTTTTATTTATGGAATGAAGACTGTAAATACTGATTGAACTTTCAGTTAATTAAACAGATGAGCATCCATCTCTGTGTACCTTCTAATGGAGCTCCAAAACAATGAGTCTGTAACTGGCGGCAGGTTCATACTCACTCTTCTCATTACTGCTTGTTAACTGGCACGTTAGTGGGATGACTTTGTTCATTCGGAATAAGGTGCCCTGAGTGATTCTACAGAGGACTCTTCATAAGAATCCGCTCAAAAAGCATAGCAGCGGTGGAAGAGCCAATGTTGGATGTTGGCATCACAGCTACAGGGTACTGATGAAGGTTTCAGCTGGTCCCCAGGTGAATTCAAGGGTCTTGTTCAAGCTTGCAGGAGATGCATCCGAAGCACTTGAGGCCCAACCAGATTTGCTTGTGCTCTTGATCTAGATCACTGTGTGCATGCTTTGAGTAGTTGTTTCCTGTCATGCTAAGTTGAATTTGTTGGTTCTGCTATAAAATGTGACCGGATTAGTCTTTGATTAGTTGTGTGAGTGGAGGATACTTGATTTACAGTGACATTCTTCAGTAGCTGTGCTGAAAGCTGTTTTGGGCAGACTTTGATTTCAACATTAGGGATTGGAAGGGACCTTGAACGAAAAAATTCTTCATGGAAAGAATGGTCAGGTACTGGAATGGGCTGCCCAAGGTGGTGGTTGAGTCACCATCCCTGGGTGAATTTAAAATTCTCTTAGGTGTAGTGTTGGGGGGATCTGGTTTAGGGGTGAACTTGTAGAGTGGGATTGATGGTTGGGCTCGATGACCCAAGAGTTTTTTCCAACCTGAATGATTCTATGATCTAGTCCAATCCCCCAGCCACAGCAGGAATACGTTGCACAGGAATGTTTCTAGGCAGGTTTTAAATGTCTCCGGAGAAGGAGACTCCACAACCTCCCTGGGCAGCCTGTTCCAGAAACTGGGATTTGATTTGTGGAAATGTTTTTGGGCATGATTGTCTTGTCTTGTTTGTGTGTGGTTGATTTCTTTTTTTTTTTGGTGGAAATTAACACAGTTTTCAGTTGTGGGGCAAGTAGGAGCAGATTTTGAGTGTGTTGCATTACTGAGCCCTTCTGGCCACTTGTAATTGAAAGCTTTATAGAGCAATGTGTAAGGTTGAAAGAAAAACAACAAGCCACTTCCATTGCCCTGTCTATGGTAGTGGTGGAAGATCCTTGTATAGGAAGTAATAGTGAAATGTCCAGTCATATATAGCCCTGCATCATTTACCTTTGTTTTCAGGCACTGGGTATACTACTCTACCTAGGTTTTGCCTCCATGCAGTCTGTAAATTCAGTGCAGCTAAATGTGCTTCTTGCTGTAGGCTTGTGCCCAGGAAATTAACCACATGTTATGTTATGACTGCTGAATGGAACCATGGCTAAAGACATCTTATATGCTGTTTGTGTCATAAGAAAGATGATGTATGCTCATTTGCCCAAGTGTGTTGATTCTGCCAGGTAATACTGATGTTGCTGCAGTGTAAATGTGAGAGAAACGTGCTTATTGTGTAGATACAAATACATTTCCCATGTAGGCCCAGGTACCCATCTCTCAATTGCCAAAGTTACTACCTTTTTACTTTCTTTCTGCCAGTAGAGAAATTGCAGCACTTAGAACACAAGCATGATGTTAAGCATCAAGCCCAACAGCTGCTGAATTTCTGTGCTGTTTTACTTGTTCTGTGCTTGTTTTCAGAATTGTCAATCTGGTTGACAGGAGGCTGCTGTAAAACAAATCCAGCATCTGTATACGTAGAATCAAGGGTTCCTACTGGTGGATCTACATTTTGTGCTGATAACTGGTTTACCAGCCTTCCAAGCATGCAGAGTCAAAGCATTTACTATTTCTCTGTCACGTTGTGGCAACCTGGTCTTCTGTTAACTTGTGGAAATGTGTTAATTTATTTTGGAGTGCGCTGAAGGGAATGGGAAGTTCTGCCTGCAGGTTAGGCAAGGCTATTACTAAGTGTTACCTATTTGTAGGCATAAAGAGAAGAGTGAAGGGTATGGCTCTCAGAGTCTCTTTTCACCTTCAGTTCATTACATTTGTTGATGCTGACCCCATCTTCAACATAGATAGCAGATACAGTGCATCATTTGAACTGCAGCTCTCTGACAAAGATGTAAGACTTGTTAGAGGTAATAGTGAAGCCCATGTGTAAATGGCAGTGCTGTCGTTGAAAGAAACTGTCTCGGTCTCAGACACTTTCATCCTACCCCATGGGGCCATGCTAGTGTTTTTGCAGTAGTGTAATGAACTGGACTGGAGGACTGGTCATAGGTAAGATTGTTGGGTTTTACTAGTGTCACTTTTTCTGTCCCTTAAAGATGTAACACCATTTGGTAATCATATATCTTATCATGAATCAGACTGGATAAATGAACAGCTCTGTTGCCCCACAGAAAGTGGTCCAGGAGTGTGGGCCATAGAAGCAAGCCAGGGGACAGGACTGCTTCTGGCTTCAGAGCTGGCTCATGCTGTCTTATTGCTTCTCAAGGTAGAGCCTTAAGGGCAGGCTAAGTAAAATGCAAGAGAAGGAAGATATGTCTCCAGAAATAGACCACTATTGTCAATATTTCTTCTATTGGGTACATGTATGCGTCTTTCAAATGTGATTTTTTTTTTTTTTTTTTTTTGTAGCCTGGATAGCTTCCAGTCCAGATAGCATCATTTAGTTACTGATGCTGGAGATAACAACATGTTTTAATTGTGATGTTGCTTTTATTTTCCTCCTGTGATCCTTTCTGAAGTTGGTGCTGCCTTGCATAGCTTTTCTTTGCGTGACCCAGGGTAGCATGCTGCATGTCAGGCCGTCCTTAAAAGTTGTGTGGGACTTTCAGTGAGGGTATTTGGTAAGCGGTATGAGCAAGGTAGCTCTGTCTGGTTGCAGAATACCAATTGCCGCAGATTCAAGGTGCTGATTAAATTTTTAAGTCTGGACCTGGTGCCTTAAATTGTTCGTGTGATCAGTTACTGTTATTTTTGACTAGAATGTCTCTAAAGAGAAAGTAACTTCTCCTCCATTGGCCTGTGAGAGGAGTGTGTGTATGTGGTCAATGCCTTAGTAGTTTTTGTTTGTTTTTTGAAATGGTGGGATGATTGGTGCAATTTGTGGAGTTCACAAAGTGTTTGTTAGTGGTTTTCAAGATGTTATGTGTGTTAGGTACTGGTGAAAAAGCAGCAATAAGTATTTCTCCATGAATTCCCCGGAGTTGTGTTTTGGCTACAGTAGTCCAATGTTCCATCCCAAGATGTGATTTTTGAGATTTGCTAGTGTAGACCTGAGGATTTGTTGAGAGCCCTGTTACTGTCTGTGAGACTCTGTGCAAGTGCAGGAATCCATGCAAGTGGATTTTGACAAGGGATTAAAAGATTGATGTTTGCTTTGCTTGGAAGTTGTTCAGATAATGGAGTTAAGAGTTGAAAATGCCATCTCTTCTTGCTCCCCTGCCCTACCAAAGTAGGTAACGTTGACTTAATACTTTAGAATACTGTGAGCTACAACAAGATGCTGTCCAGTGGAAAGCTTATGCAACACAAGAATGTGTTTGTGGGAGAGGAGCAAAAGGAATGACAGTTTCAGGATGAGAAAGAAAACTTATTTTAATGTTTCTTTCAAGCTTGCACAGCATCTACTTTGGTTGGCTTTTATAAAGGCAGAAAGATTGAAAGGAGCTACCTAGAATCCTAAGCATTTAGAAGTCAGTTTAGTTTGATTATATCATTCTTTTAGACAGAAAAGTAACTGTCTTCTTCCTGTAAGTGAAGCTAGTTAGTGAGATTAAATCAATAATGCTTTCTTAGGACAATTACAGCAAAATACAAGGGATGTAACACCTCAGAAGTTGATGTAGCTGGTCTGCCACCATGATTCTGTAAGCACAGAACCTCTGCTGGTGAGAACGTGGAGTTACTGCTGCTGTTGCAGCCCCTACTAACAGTGCTGTGTCCAGCCTTTGTATAAACGTGGCGTAATGGTAGCAGTGTTCTCCATGGACTTCTCTCTGGGATGATAACTGGGAGAGTCTTACTGGAAAGTGCTGGCACAGCTGTTCAGGGAGCTGGTGTGGTGTGTCACCGTGGGATGTAGTCTTCCCTGATGGTTAGCTCACCTGAGTTGAAACCCTGGCAGCATCTGAGATGTTTCAGATGTGAAAATTGAGTAAGGTGGGACATGTTTTTTTGTATTGAGGGCTAACACTTCACAGGGGCCTTTTTTTTGTTTCAGAATTAGCCCCCAAAGATGCTAGTGGAAAAACTTGTGCGTTTCAGCGAAAGATGAACAGGACCCATTGCAGAGCAAAGCTACTCAAAATGGATCTGTCCACTTCTATCTGTTAGATCACCACTGTATGGTAAAGTTTATTCTGTGCTATCGTGAGGTTAAAATATTATTAAATTGAAGGATTATCTTTATGCGGAAGTTTAAGCAAAATGTGTTTCCAGACTAATTCAAAAGTGAACCTGTGTAAGAGAAGTGAAAATCAGTTTAGCTTTTCTGTTCCCAGCAGTCTGCAAGAATGTCTGTTCTTCCCTTGAAATGGATAGTATCTCTAAGTGTTACACACTTGGCTAAACTACTTGCTTTCGGAACTGATGGTGCCCCATGAAGCTTACTGGGTGCAGAGTAACTCAATAGTAGGGGTCAGATGTGTGTGTAAAGACGTGGAATCTTCCTGGGTAGAACTGCAAGCTAATTCGATGTGAGTCTATGTGCACTGACTAAACCTCTGTCAGCAGTAATATCTCCCATGTTGGTAGAACTCGCCTAAGTAAGGTTCTTGTTAGTCAAGGCAAATAAAGAGCTGCTAAACTGTTTCCTCCTCCTTCAAGGCTGCAAGAAGGCAGCCAGCTAGCCAGGCCTCATTCAAAGAAGACCTATGACATGTTCTAACAACACAGCTGAGGCCTTCTCATCTGCGGTGGTATTCATGGTTTATTCAGAGTGATCACAGGAGTGAGACTGTGGTAGAGATTTTCTGAATTAGATGCTGGCCTTTCACTGAGTATCTGACTGTTAGTCTCTGATCTTTGAATTCTGAACATCCACCTGAAAACGTTTGCTGTAGGTAAGACATCCAGCTCTCTGGTGGACCTCTGCTGTGTTGGTGAGGTGGTGGATAGGCAGAGGAAAAAGAGGTACTTTCCAGCTGAGCTTTCAAAGTGAATGTATTCTAAATATTATCAACAGCTCACACTGTTGCTTCTGATTGAATTTCCTGCAATGTGAGTTGACAAATGTACATAAAAGCAGATAAATCCTTTGCTCCTGGCAGTTCTGAGAGAGGTATTTCAGCTTGTCTTGCAGGTCAGCAAGCCAAGAAATAGTATAAGGGCAGGGCCCTTGGAGGAAGGCATCTTCAGTTGACTGATATGGGTTTGCTGATTTCTGCTGAGTAATTAAGGTGCAAAGAGAGGCTGTCTTGAGACGCTTCGCCTACAGTCAGCAATGTATTTGTTTTAAGATGGTCAATCTCCTTGAATTATACCTGCATAAGTCTAAAAAGTCTTCAGTCCATGGAAGACGAGTATAATAGATACTTTGTGAAGTATCTCTGGTGGGGAGAAGCAACTCTCCAGCTAACCACAGTTCCCAGGTAGTTTCAGGTAAGACCTTTAGGACAGACAAATTTGGCATGTCTTCTGGGTGTTAAAAGCCTGATTGATATAACAAACCTTTTATCAAAAGGAAATATGTCAACCCAGGTATTTGCAGCACTAACAAGGCACAGCCATGCTCTGTCTAATCTGCATATTAAGAAGACATAGAAGCTGCAGAAGGAACTTCACATTTTAATTTCAATGCACAAGGGGATGTAGGTATTTTAAGAGTGGCTGTGGTGAAATTTCTTGTCTTTTTATTCTAGTCTGCCATTATTTTACTTCTGCACAGCTACTTTGCAGAGCAGCCTACTGTGTGGAGTTTGTTCTTAACTTGCATATGCCGTTCAAAAGAGCATGTAGAGATGTACAACACAAATGCGTCTGTCTCTGCATGCATATGTGTGTAGTACAAAAAGTGTGCACGTCTTCCTTGTAGCAGCAGGACAGAGCAAGCTGCTATTACTGCTCTTCGTTCACTCTTTACAGTTCTTCAAAATTGTGACGTGAGACAGGGCAATGTAACGTGGCCCATCACAGGAACCTTTATTACTGTCTACTACTCATTTCAGCAGTGAAAGCTTGTTGCCACGCTGTGTTAGGCCATTAGTGAATGCACTCACTCATTGCTTTTTCTAAAGAGGACCGACCTTACTTGTAAAACGCATAAAGCACATAAAATTAGCATGCGAAAGTCTTACGAGTGGCCTTATCCTTCATAGGATTTTGGCCAGTTAAGACTGCAGAATATCAGCATTACTTCTATTGACTATACAAATTAGACCTGTTTAAAAACTACAGAAATGGGGTTGGGGAGTGCTTGTGCAAACTTCAGGGGTACTGTAGAACTGTTTTCTAACTTCCAGGCACCTTTCTGACTGGGTTCCTGAGCAGTGAGTGGCAAGAAACAGATCCTGGTGATTTACTGATCTAAGGTTAAGATGAACCTCATTTTACAGAAATAAATGTGATTTAAGGCCAGTCCTGCCCAGGTCTTCCATGTAAGAGAGATCTGACCAGCACTTAATTTACTGGACCTATGAACAAGCCAGGTGGAGGTGTTGCCACAAGGTGGCTGAGCTAAATACTAGCTTCAGCGATCACTTAGCTGCTGCTCGTGCCATGCCATTTTGAAGGAGTTATCTCGGCTTAACTCTGGTGTTAACGCTTGCAAGTCTCATTTTTCTTTCTTTTTGCATGTTGACATAGTTGTGGTACCACTGCTTTCCACCTTTATCTGCAGCTTGAAATGGGTCAGAGTTCCTTAACAGTACCATGACTATAATTTGTAGTTTTACGGGACTTCTTACTTGAGTTACCAAAGCGATTTATAGGATTGATGAAGAAAGCCATGTGACACCTTTCTGTCTGAGGTGATTAAGGCAGATAGAGGCTTTGAGACACAGGGAGGTTGAGTACAAATTTAAGAAAGTCTTTTGACTCTCAATCATGAGAGGTCTGAAGAACCTGTATTTCCTGATGGCTAGTGGGGTCAGTGTGTGTGTGTGTGGTGGTGTGTGCTTCTGTTGCCAGGATCACTTTATAAGGTAGTGATGTGCATTAAGAAACTGTGTGTGTGTGTATTTAACACTCATTAGATTAATCTCCGAGCTAGTGTGCAAGCATTTAGAGAAAAGATGTAAATAGCAGCCTCTACTCTGTGAAGAAAGAGTAGCAACACTTAGGAAGCCTGGCAGTGAAGTGATTTTCAGAAACAAGAAGTTTTAAGGTAAAACTGCTTTTTGCTCAGGTTTCAGCAGTTCAGTCACTGACATACATTAACAGAGTAACAAGTTTGTGAGAATCCAGGCTGGTTTCAAATTAAAGTATTTAGGTGAAATACTTCTTTCTAATACAGTTGAAATAACCATTCATCAGAGGGATGAGTATTTCAAGTTGTCCAATAAAATCTGACCACCTTAAATTTCTGGAGCTTACCTGACTGGAGGTGTTGAACAGAGAACTGATAACACATTGGAAGTTTTGTGAAGCTCAATAACACTTTTATAGGTCTTAATAATGTTTATCCAAATTCTTCTAAATCATACTTCAAATACCCATTTGACATAGTACAGCTCTTACTGGGTTTTGCATGTCATTAAGCAGATGGTTCTTCTGTGACTGGCATGCCTTTTCAAAATCCTTAGGTGCTTTGTCCAAACCTATGCAGCAAGATTGTGCTAGAGGAGGGATGTAATGGAGTAAGATCCGTTAGCTTGCTGTGCTGCTGCTTTGCTCTTGAATCAGTGAGCAAGGCTGTCACTTTATCTGGTGCTTCACACCAGCAACATTATTAAGATCTGCTTGCTTGCTTGCTTGCCCTTGTAGAGGAACAGCAAGCTACATGTGGGTTAGAAGTGACACAACTGTGCTCACTCCCAGGCGTGTTTAAGGACATAACTGGAACCTTGGCCTTGATGTGGGAAAGAAGTGGGGAACTTAACACTTAACCTTATGCTAGGGAACGTGAACATGGAACATCTTGTGCATGGCCGCCAGAGCATGACTATCACCATTCAGACGCTGGACCTTCAGTGGGCTTTCGTCAATGCAGTATGTACTTCAAGGGTTCAGCAACTTTTGTCCTGCCCTGACAGTAGAATCTGGTGAGCTTGCAGGAATTGTCTGTGGCCACTAGATGACTCCTTCAGCCTGCTTGCAGTTAAAAGTCTGAACTTAAAAAAAGCTGTGGAGGTGAAGCACTGCTTATAGGAAGGGTTGTTCTCAGTCTATACTGAATGCGATGCACCAAAATAAATGCATTGTGTCTTGCAGGTGAAGGAAGTGTTACCACAGTCGATATTTTGAGTTGAAGTTACAGGATAATACACCTCTACTAATCACTTATTTGTGAGGTTTGTTGATAGGTATTTTGAAAGTAAAAACAAAGGTGCTTGACCCCCTTAAGGCTAGGGTGGATTTATTTGAGCAAAGAACATGAAAGAAACTGATTTTACAAGTTGTACTACTTGTTGACTAGTACTACAAGTGATACCTGGTCTTATGTCAAACTCTGCTGTTACATTACAACTCTTCCTGTTAGACTGGAAAAAATTTGAATAGATTATACTGAGATGAAGGCCGGGGCAGCATTTCTGCAAGCTCCCTACAGATTTCACTGCATGCTTACAGGGTTCAGTTGCCCTACGTTGTTCAGGATTAAATAATCCTCCTGTCATTTAGAGGCGGCACAAATGATGCTTCAAGTTCCATAAGCATGTATTGCCAATGTCTGTGCTAGGGTAATTAGATGATGAGGTGGTACCGTTGTTGCTCTGTGTTTCTCTGACATATGTTTTTATTTGTAAAATAGAGGTGTAGTAGTGAATCATTAGTTACCATTAAATATTACCAGTTCCTGGTGCAAAGTATGTGCTGGATGGAACAACAGTGCATGTGGCTGATACTTACTTTTTCAAGATTTTTTTTTTTGTCAGCCAAAAATCCCGTAGAGATGAGAACTAGGGCTTGATTGCTGAAGATTTTGTATTCTTTGAAGTAGTAATGTTTGAGTGCTTCAGTGTTCACGGTAAGCATAGTGCTAGTTCTGGTTTTAAACCTAATACACACAAGGAATGCATGCTTATTTTTAAGTAGGGGTCAGCAGTACCAGCCTTTCTAGTTCTATCATGTTCAGAAGTTTTCTTCAGCTAAAGTTTGCCCTTTTCTCTCTTAAATACTTAAGACCTGTTGATAAGTTAAAGAAGCCTTTCTGAATGAAATTCCAAAAATGCAATTCTGGATTGAGTCTTTGCAAACCTGGATTAGAATTTTCTTTACCCAAAACAGTGTTCCTTATGAGGGTTTTGTTTATATATGTTTTTAAACGTATTGGAGTTTATTTCTTTGGGTGTGTCACAAGGACATGATATAAAAGCAGCTGTTAAATGAGATTTTCTGTTACACATCTTACATGCATAAATAGCAAGTATGTAATACAGTTACATTTCTCTATCCTGCTCTATCTTCCCCTTCTCCAATCCTAAAATGCATACATTGACATACATACTAGTCACCCTTCTCTTCTTTGCTTTCATTTCTACCCCAAGACCCCATCCATTGGGATTTTTAAATTTAAAAGCCATGGAATAGCAATTTCATACTGGTCTAAAGGGGAACTGCATGACCTGTAATTTAAAACTTGACTAAGGATTTGTAGCTGAAGTATGACAGACCTGATAAGGAGAAACATTGGAATAAGGAGACTGGCCTTTGGCATTTGCTTAAATGATTTCCGTCCTTGTTGCTGCTTTGGTGTTTTGTTATGTTGAATGTTCTGTTTCACCTGCTTTCTGAGATTTCCATGTTTTTATCAATCTACTGAAAAGCTGTAGCTCTAAAGAGATCTTTTGACTTGCTTAATTGAAAGGTCAAGGAGAAAGGATCGGGGCAAAGCTAGGGAGGGAGCTGATCTACTGTCTGTTTAACCTTACTTGTTTTGGGTAATCTCTTCCATGCAGCAAGAGAAATAAAATTACAGCATGTTAGAATAAGACTAATACAAATGTAAAAAAATATAAAGGAAAGAAAAAAAACCCAAGCTAATCCTCTAGTTCCCATTATCTGTTCACTGTTAAAAGTGTTTTATTGTTGGATTTTTTTTTTTTTTTTTTTTACTTTTCCTGCAGCTGTCATTGGTGATTCTAGATATGAATAGAAGGCAGTGTGCAGCACGGATCAAAGCAAAGTGAATGAGCTGAGTTGGAAACTGACTGTGCTTGAGCTGATCTGGCAGTGGGAATGACATGAGCCGCTTAATTTTATTTAGAGAGGCATTTATGTGTGTGTCCATCCTGTCTCCCCCAGTCTCTGTCTGGTTCCTCTTCTCATTCTCCTGGGCCCCAAACGACATGCTGGGATGCGTGCAGGTTATCGACTGAGCCGGCTTCTGGCATTTCAAGAATTAGTTGGGCTGGTGCTTCAGTCAGGAGCACAAGTACCAGTGGTGTATTTATATGAAACTTTTTCTCTCAAGTGACTGAATTGTATCAAGCAGCAGTACTGACAGTGGCAGAGCAAAGGCAGTGTGAGGTGCCGTCATCCCTCTGCAGACCTCTAGCTCCTAAGACTGAGCTTTCCTTCCTAACTTTCTGCCTTGTCCTTGTTTATCAGCTATCATATGGTGACAGAATAGGCAGTCTCTTTGATATTTCTTTGTTCCAACCCTTAGCATGGTTCGGAATGCTCATTTGGCATACTTTGTGATGTTTTGCCTTGTTGTATGAAGGTTTGGGGAAGGGAGTACTGAGAATAGTCAACCTGAAACAGATAATGAAGATTGCATTGTGTTTATGTAGGAAAAAATCCAACACGTAAACTTCAGAGTCTGACAAACTTTTATGAATGACAAATTTTGTAAGAGAGACAGACACGGCTCATTAGGGGTTGGAAGAGACCTCCAGAGGTCATAAAGTTCAACCCTCCTGCTCGAGAAGGATCATAAAACCTAAAACAGGTTACATGGAAATGCATCAAGACAAGGTTGTACAGGAGTTTTACTCTCACAAGTTATTGGATTCAGGATTAAGAACTAAAGTTTCAATATTTCTTGTCAACTTCAAGCAGTTTTCCACTCAAATACAAGCATTTGATTATGAAGTAAGATTTAATTGTAAACTTAAAATCCTGGTGAGGACTGTTTGCAGATGTCTTGGAAGACATTTGCCTTTCTTATGTATGTGTTGGATTAGATAGCTGTAAACTGAATTAGCCTTAAAACAGGAATTCCAAAACCTTTCATTGGTTCTGCAAAGCCCCAAGGTACTTTCATGCCTTAATCTTGTATTTTGCCAAGGTCGGTACCTGAGTTACTATCGGCTGAAGTGCAGGTAACATTGCACTAGTGGTTTAATGAAGTTTCTGACAACTGGATTCTTTCCCAGGGCTGGTTTAGAAGTTGTGTTTCATTTCCTAGTGCCAATATTGACACAGTTCTGAGGCGAGTGTATTTAACATTCGTTCTGAAGAGGGTCATGTTCTTTGATGTGCATCCAGGAAATTGTTTTGGTGTGGGTGGGATTTGTATTGTACATGGCATGGAGGTTTCCTCTAGGATTCGATTTCTTCATCCGTCTAAAGCTGCTTTAAGATGAATGCTTTTTGCACTGCTGAGAATCGGATTTGGCATAAAGGCCTGTTCCAATGCATTGTGCAGGAGCTGCCTAGGCCACCCTACAGTGCGTGAGAAGTCCTCTCCAGCCAAACACCTTCAGCTCATCTGGCCCTCAGAACAGAAACCTATGAGAATAGAGTTCTGAAATACTTAAATAGCAGGTATTGGTACAAATACATCATTTTAGGATGATACTTGTGCTTGTTTATTCACTGGTTTATTGAGAAGCCTTTGAAGTCAGTTATAATCTTGATCTATTTACCAGCTTAGTGTTTCCAGGTAATTTGCAGTAGAACGATCTACTTATGGGTTGTGCCAATGCATCCTGCTGCATAACATGAGACATTTGGTTTTTTCATGCACAGTAAGGAGGATAAAGAATTTGTGAAATAAACTTGGTTTCTTAGCAAAGGCTGCAGCAGACACTGTTTGTACTAGACATGTTGAAGTAACATCTCGCACTGGCCAAGCTTGCAGCCAGGAGACTTCTCAAAGAGTTGAAAACTGTAGATAGAACTTCCAAAATATATAGTTGTCTGTTGCAGGGCTTTCACAGCCTGAGATGGACCACCACAGACTTTGAGTGTGATGGAGTCCTGAGGATAGTTGTCAATACATATTCTGAATTTCTAAATTGCTTCTGGTATTGCCTCTCAAATATAATTAGACTTTAGATACTGTACTTGATATTTACCTGAATATAATAGCCATTGCATCTTTGTGATTGATCTCATGGTGTATTTCTGCATTGAACACTTTAAAGAGAGTTGGTAGAGGTCTAACAGCTCTGTTTGAGACAGAATACAGTGCAAGTTCCATAGATGGGATTGCACAGTCCTGTTAAGTATTACTTCTTTAAAGAAAGCAACCAAACAAAAACTCCAAACTAAACGAAACTGCTAAAGCCCTAGATTCAGTAAGCTCAATGTTGTATGTGCAGCAGTTCTGTGTTCAGTTCTTGATGTTCTGTTGTTGACTATCCATACTGTTAGAATGGGGGATAAATACTGAATAGTGTTCTTAACACTGTATTGTTGCTGGATTATTTTTTTCACAACAGCTGAATCTTAATTGCAAATGCTTTACAAATATAGTGACAACACAGTCACTATTACAGAAGAAACAACTAAAATGTTTATACTGTTCTGGAGACTCAAAGTGTGCTTTTTTGTTGTTGTTCAGGAGACACGTGTGTACACAGGTCAGGCACAGTAAGGAAATCCAGCTTGAAGAATTGTCTTGATGCCATGTTTTACTGTGCTGGCATAGATGCAAAGACTGGAACTGGTGCTTTGAGGGGGTTTGTCCAGAATTGTGAAAATCCGCTTTTGTTTTGTTTCCTGAGAACTTTATTTGAAAACAGCAACTTTAATACCTTTTTTTAAAAAAATTAGATAGATACGTATGGCCTTTCTTCCCACCCCTGCAGAAAGCGTTTTAGTTGACCACTCTGGGAAGGTCTATAACTGCATGATTACGTAGTGTTGGGGAATGAAGGAACATGCCATGCTGTTGAGCAAATACAGTCTACAAGTACAGGTTAATGGTTAACTACATTTAAGCCTGGAAATGATCGTACAGTAGTTACAGATAATTATGAGATGATACAAGGGCATTGCCATGCAATGGCCTTAGAGCAGAGTGTAACTTCAAAATGTGCTGTTAGGACAAGGATTTGAGTATTATCATCTTGTCCTCAGACAGAAAAGCTGTTCTTCAGTATAAAATCACTTGAGTCATAATGGCTAAGTGCGGTGCTTAACGTACAGCCTCGTCTCCTTCAGTGAAACCTTCATGCAAGTTCTTCTATGGACAAATTAATCAGTTCCCATTTTAACTGCAGTGATAACCACGTGTCCAGCTGGGCAGTCTGCTGCCTGTGCTTGGCCCCAGAGCAGCATGTAGAGCAAAGGTAGCTTCTCCTGATGCATTTTTGGAACTACTTGGGAGCTTGTTCCTGTTAGAGTTGCCTTTAGGCAACTCCTAGCATGCTGTGTTTTGGCTTCTGCATATCTCTTGGCTATGCACCAAGGTGTGCTATTTAAGAGTGTGCTGTGCTCCCCTGTACTCCCCTTCTCTTCTAGGGCAGCCTCTGTGACATCAGGATTTTTATAGCTAGTTCTCCATGCCTTTCTGCTGTCAAGTGAGAAGCTGTAGCAGAACAAAGAATTTGCTTTCCTGGTTTACTTTTTGAGACACAATAAATCTATTCTTCATCCTACGGTCTTTGTCTTTAGAATATTACTAATAATTTTTAGTATTACTGATTTGCATTTCTTGCTGAAAGTCAGGTTCTGCCAAAAAAAAAAGTCCCATTTTGTGTGACAGACACTTCTGTGTGCATGCCATCTCGCTAGTTCCACAAGGTCAGTGGGAATGCTGCAATGAGAAACACCTCAAAGGCTGCAGCTCTTAAGTCTTGATCTGGAGAATACTTATACTGAGGCATTACTTCTCCACCAAAGCTCCCTTGCTGTTACTCTCAGGAGTTACTCGTGTAGTTGAAATGGCGCCCAATACAAGCTCTTGTAAAGAGGTGACCACAGGAGAGGAGAGCAGGATGTAAACACACTGCTGTTAAAGGATTATGTTCATTCTCCTGCCTCCAGGGTGTATGAGTTCACCATCCAGGTGGTCTGCCTGACCTCCAGCCAATGCTCCAGAAGGGGGGTGTCTTCTGGGGGTACACTGGTATATCTGCCAGCCCCTGGGTGCACCTTGAGTACTCCAGCATTTCTCACATGCTTACAGGCATCGAAGGTCTGTTTTTAGGCAGGAACATTCCACCCTAAGTAGCTTGTCTATTTCAGAGTAATTAAATCTTTATTGAGCAGGTGAAATTGAGATAAAGGTACTGCTTCATAGACTTTGAAAGGTAGCTATTCTGAAACTCTTAACAGAAATGCAGTAACTACAGCGATTGCCAAGGTTGTGACCAGCCACTGCATCAATCTCCCAAGGCAGTCACAATTTTCTTGGGTGGTTTTCTTTAATACGCTGGGGATGCTCATGATGTTGAAACATTCACTAAGGAAGAGGTACAGGACTGATAGACGATGGTGGTTGAGTTGGTCTGTATGTGGTATTGATGGAGGAATAAAAAACCACATTGTCCTGCAGCCCATTCAGGTTGCTTCAGTTCTCTGTCAGCCTTCCAGTTAACAATGTTAAGAAACAGCTCTGTGGTATTTGTAAATGCCTTTTATGAGGAGGAGAGAAAATAGTTATATAGATGCTTTCTATAATTACATGTGAAAATAAATACTTATATGTCTGAGTGATTGCACAAAGCAAATAGAACCCAAGACATCAGCATTTCTTAAAAAATGAAATCCTTTTTAAAAGGCTACTGCTGCAGTGAATTTAAAGCCATTTTCTGTTGTATAGTGCAGAAACATTATGTGACTTGGCAATGGAAAATAATAATCACTGGCTGACACCTTATGTTCCTTATTACTCTGTTACTGAGACTCTTCACTGAGAAAGTAACCCATCTTGTCCTCATTTACCAGAAAGCTGGAATAGGATGGACACCCTGGGGTCCAGATAGATACTGGGACGAATCGCACTCAGCACCTCTTGCACTGTGTCCAGTCTCACAGGCCTCTTGAGTTGGTTTGTTTTTGTTTTTTTGTTTTTTTGTTTTTTTTTTTCAGGAAAACCAGTAAGACCTGCAGCACTAAAAATAACAAAACAGTTCTGGAATTAAGGTGCAGATTTTGGGAGACTCTGGAATACTGTGTACTGAGAGGATTCCTATACAGAGTGGTTTCCTTCTCAAAGGGATTGGTACCATCACCAGCATTCAAACAGATCCCATGGATCTATATAGGAAGAACTTTAGTGAAAGCTCTAAGACGATACACGGGCATACGGGCTTCACTCAATCCACAGGAAGATGTTCCCATCCCAGGGCATCCTCTTTTTTTATTACACAGAAATTTATGCGAGGGCTGCCTTGAAAGTTGAGGTATTACCTCTTCTAGATAACTTCCATGGACCTGAAGAGGAAGGAAGGGATAGAAAATGAAACTGAAGATGCACTTGGATTAAAATCATCAAAGACTGCAGAGCATCACAAATGTGTACGTTGATAGCAAGTTTGTGTAATCCATATGTGGAACTTAACTGCTGTCGTATAATTCTCGCATATTCTTGAGATGAAACAGCAAAAGCAATGAGGATTAATTTTTTTACCTTTAAAAAACAGCTTTATTTCAAAACTCTGGTAGATCTATTTTTAAATAATCCGTGTGGATTTGTAGTACTACTTAGACTACCCTAATTTCCGTAACTTAAATGCTGTGCCTCCCATCCTGATGTGAACTCAGACTGGAGAGGGGTCGTGGCAGCCTCACTCTGTGTCCCTACGCGCCTTCACTTAGTTTGGGTCAAAAGTGTTGCTTGGGGGTTGTTCTTCACTAAGATCACTGGCTCTGACAGATATGATACACCGAAAATGTATAGAAATGCGGACACACCAGATACATTGGGAAGGGATTGTTTTCTTTCCCTGCCACTTTGCGCAATTGTAACCTTTTTGTATGCGGGTTAATCCTGCTGCTCTCGGTGTGTGTAGCTACTGCCTTTCATAGAAAGCCTGATACAGGGAATGCTTTCTAAATATACACAGCAGTGTGGCTGCACGAAGGGGTCATCACAAACAAGTCCTGTCTAAATCAGCTAGGAAAAATATTTTTCCTGCAATTCATTCAGTTTGTCTCTCTGCTTCTCCACATTCTCAGAGTGCCTAGCATTGAAGATTTAAACTTTTTAGGGCTTATGTGGGAAGTCTGCCCAATAAAGCCTGAAGATAACCGATAGGGCTATGCTTCTGTGGGTTTTATTTATTTCTGTACACCAGGAAATAAGAGACTGCAAAGCTGTTGGCTGATGCTGGAACAGCATGTTGGGGACAAAATAAAGGACAAATTGCAGGTGTGTGTGTATGGAGGTATTTATAACAACTGGGCTTGTTACCTAGGCTATGTTTTGTAATGCTTGATCACAAGATGTGAAAAAAGAAGCTGATGTTTGAAACTGCCAGCTGTAGTGTAGGAAAAGGTGTTTTAGTACTGAGGAGTATTTTGCAGCACTATTGACTTTTCGGGTGGGGTGGTTTTGTTTCTTTGGTGCTTTTAGAGGGGGTTTGGTGATGGTTTATTTCTTAAAGATTTTGCCGAGTAAGAGAATTCTAACAATTTTTGGTACCTGTTTCCTCGTGTATCATCATTCAGTACATAACTGTTCTCTAGGGTTAAGGAAAACTAATAGGCTTTTTTCGCTGTGTGGTTTTCCACACCTGAAACACCTGCAGTGCTTTAATGTTAAAGTCTGTCAGATAATTGAAAAACAATTATGGAGAGGGTTTTATCTTTAATTTTACTTTTCTTCAGTTATGAGGGCACAGTTATGGTTCTGCAATTTATGTTCAGCATTAAAAAAGAACCAAATGAAGATCCTGTTGAGCTGAACATAGCACAAATGAGCCTCGAAAGATGAATTGTACTCCCAAGCACTAACAATCTGCTACAACTTACTAAAGGGCACAGTAACAGTTCCAGACATAGGAGTGCTGTGGTGGTCTTGCACACCTGTCCATCCCTCCATTCCACCAAAATGCTTCTGCAAAACTAGAAATGTGTCTTGAAGAAGGTGGCTGGTGGGCAGAGTAACTATGGGAAGCGGGACAGTGGGAGGTGGAGGAGAGTGCGAAGGAATTTCCAGTCTGTTCAGTGTTACTGTAGGAAAAAGGCTTGTGGAGCTGCTGGCTAGTTGTAGGGATTCTGTGACAAATCTGCTGAATGAAAAAGCTGGAAGAATGATAGGAATGTGCATTGTTTGTCCTGCTCAGCTCAGTTTGGGGTAGCAGAGTTAATTGGGTTCTTCCTGGGGGTTTGCTGTGCTTGATAAAGTTAATTTTAGGCCTCATTCTGCCTTGCCTGGCAGCTCTGCTGTCTTGTTGGGCTCAGTGGGAGAAAGTGAAATGGTTCACGTGCACAGAGACTGGTCCTGCAGACAAAACCTGGCTGGTCGCGTTGGTGACGCAGAGCTGAGGCTGCGATCTGCTTATCCGCTTGTTGTTTTGTCAGCTCGGCACTGGTAATAGGACTAACAACTAATAAAACTGTTGTTAAAGTGAGCGCTGACAGGGGGATATCTGCAGAGTCAGAAACTGCCAGTTGTACATTGCAGCTTTTAGGACTGCGTACTGAGGGAAGGGGTATTCATTCCCAATGCATTTTCATCTGCACAGACTTTCTCCATTTCTATATGGAGAAATATCGCAGTTTGGCAGTGCAAAGCTTTTAATTTGAGACAATCCAGTTAAAATGTGTGTGGTTAACGAAATCTGGATGAGATTTTCAACTTTAGCATCATTTGGAATAATAAAGGGGTACATACACATCTCTGCTGGAGTGTAAATGTCCCTTATTATTACTGTTTGCAGAATTAATAACACATCAGTGTGCTGATTATATGTTTCTAAAATAACATGTAGACTGCTGCTGTGCATAGGAGAACTGGACAGTTTGGTTTAAGGAAGGGGTCCTGTGGAATATAAAGGAGCAGTGTAACACGCTTTGTAGAAAGCTTACATGTGTTGGTTTTTTTCTCTCAGTGTGGTTTGTTCAGGTTATATGTGTGTGTTTATCAAATACAAATGACATGCTGTAAGTAGCTTTATAGATACAATTTTGTGTATCGCAGACTAAGTAAGAAGAAGCTTGAAAATCTCTTCCTGCCCAACTCCACCACAGGTACTGAAGTTATAGAAATGAATCATAGAATTATAGAATCATTAGGGATTGGAAGGGACCTTGAAAGATCATCTAGTCCAATTTTCCTGCCACAGCAGGATCACCTAGACCAAGTCACACAGGAACACATCCAGGTGGGTTTTAAACGTCTCCAGTGAGGGAGACTCCACAACCTCCCTGGGCAGCCCCTTCCAGTGCTCTGTCACCCTCACTGGGAAGAAGTTCCTTCTCATATT
>JAOXOE010060342.1:0-32194 GCA_028565055.1 Phoeniculus purpureus | reverse complement strand
CCTGCTCTGGCAGGGGGATTGGACTAGATGATCTTTCGAGGTCCCTTCCAATCCCTAATGTGCTGTGATTCTGTGAATAGGGCACTTTTTGATTTTAGTACTGGCCAGATCATTGATGCTAAAAGAATTATTACTGAAAAAAGAAACAAACTCTTTTGCAAAGAGCCTTAGAGCTGAAATAAATGCATCTTTCGTTACCTGATTTTCATAGTAGAAGTGAAAATAAAATTTGAAAATGGATGTTAAAGGCATGTACTTGTAGAAGGTGGCTAAAAATTGGATTTTCCTATCTGTAACTGATAAATACTATTTTGTTGGAGTGCATCACAGAAGAGTGTACTTGTGTATGCAGAATCACAAAATCACTGAATTATTGAGGTTGGACAAGAGTGCTGAGATCACTTATGACCTAACATCAGCACACTACCTGATGTACACTACCTATATGCTAGGCTGTTTTTTTAAATATTCATCTACTAGCACAGACACTCAATTTGACCAGTCTTAGTATTCTTGCTGCTGCAGGCATTACAGTCTGAACAATGTCCTTTCCCTGTCTGGCTAAGTGTAACGGAATGTAGCACTAAGTATAGTAGCTTCTTTTTCTTATTCCTCATAGCCGCAGACACTACAGTTAGATTAACTTGTCTTTTTCCCAAGACTAAACAGTGCAATTTCCATCCATGAACAGCATGGAGAAAGGGAGAACAAGGGAGGAAAACAATAAATTTTCATGAGGGACTATGGGAGTTCTCATGAAGGCGACAGGCCAATGCTACTGCTCATATCGTTGCCAGAAATTTGCATTTTTATTCCCATAAAACAAGAGGTATGTTGCAAGGAAGTGTAAGGTTTTCCTTGGGCATTTTAATGCTTTTATATTTTTCTTTCTGCATTATACATGCTTAATTATTCAGGGACCTAGAACAGACAGCTGCAGAAGCAGAGGGGAAAGACATGCTGTTTATCTGACTTGCAGTCAGTAAAGGGTTTGGAACTGTTCCCATTATGAGCAGGTTTGTGAGGCAGAGACTGACCCAACTTACATCCATCTCTGTGAATTACCTTTTTGTGCACAAAAAAAACCCCTCAAACCGGAAATAAAATCCATTTACACTGATGGGTGCTATATGGAATCCTAAGACTCACTAAGGTACGTTTAGGACTGTAGCTGATGCTGTAAAATACCCAGTGGAGCCAAGATGTTTAGCTATTAGGCAACAGTGAAACCTCTTGAAAACAACCCATTACATTTAGACATCCAGAAATTTCCAAAAATCCGTGCTTGAAACATGACAGATAGCTCAGAATTGTAATCACGGGGTGCCAATATAACTTCAACAGGCAGTCATGTAAAAGCACTTGACTACTGCAGTAAAAATGATGACTTTGATTCTCTCAGAATTTCATTTTTATTCTAAAAATGCAGACTGAGATCCAGATGAAACTGCTAAAGCTTTACCAGGCTTGACTTGGAACTGTTGGTATTTACGTGGATTCCACTTAAAGTAAAAGATCAGGCCAGAGATACTTGAAACTCAGTCCTAACTCTGAAAATATTTGCCAATTACTGTAAAGTGGTTCGTGATGAGAAATTTGAACCTCGTGTCACTAAATTTAATCCTAGATACTACATGAAAAGACAGAAGTTTTGCCTGCCTAGTATCTCAAAGTTTAACAAGCTCGAGAGTTCTTCAGACTTACAGACAGAACATCTGGCTCATTCAGAAGGAAGGAGAACCTGCTGTCTGGAGAACTGGGGAGAAATTCTGACTTCACTGAAATCGGTGAAGATGAGATTTGTGCAATGGTGCCTAGAACTGACATGAGTCCTGTGTAGAGATGGACAGAAAGGAGAATCTTGCCCAATGTGATAGGTACCGAGGCTCGCTTGCTTTAATTAATTTGATGCTGCTACAAATTCCTTGAATTATGGGGGAAAAAGGAACAAAGTAATGTTGACATGCTTTCCCAAAGCTTTAAAGCAGTTCTGTGTATGTAGTTATTTAATTTACAATTTTTTTACCATCTATTGACGTCGTTGATACTCTAGAAATGGTTCTCAAGCAGTTATCAGGAGCATCGTTTTCACTTAAACTTGCTTCTTGTGGCAGGGATATGGTACTTTTTGTGGGGTTTTATTTAAATTTTTTATTCTTGAAGAAGTAAGAAGCTGGGTAGCAGAACTGCCTCCTTGGTCTTCCAGAGGACAGACTTTTTCCTGTTTATAAGAGTAGTTGACAGACCCCTTTGGGTGGCTGTCATGAAGAACAAAAGAGTCCATTATTCGAGATGGAAATCTTAAAGGTGCAGAAGCAAACTGTCCTGCTGTGCCCTAAGAGGAGCTGGTGGGGAGTAAGCCTGTCATGGCTGAGCAGAACTCTGGCTTGAACTCAGGAAGAAAAGCAAGGTTTATGGTCTATGGAAGAAGGGAAAGGCCACTCAGCAAGACTGCAAAGAATTTGTGAGGCCATGCAGGGAGAAAATTAGTAGGATCAAGGGCCAACTAGAACTTAATCTGGCTACCTCTGTAAAGGCAATAACAATGTTTCTATTAAGTACTTCAGCAACAAAAGGAGGACCAAGGAGAATTTTCATGCTTTTTTGGATGCACAGGACAGGTAGTGACCAAGGACAAGGAAGAGCCTGAGTCACTGAATGCCTTCCTTGCCTCAGTCTTTAATACTAAGCCCAGTTCTCAAATGCCCAGCCCCCTGAACTGGAAGACAGGGACAGGGCACAAACTGAACCCCAAATAATCTAAGATGAAATGCTCTCTGACCTGCTCACACCACTTAGATGCACAGAAATCTATGGGGCTGGGTGGAATCCCCCCAGGAGTACTGAGGGAGCTATAGCATAATTGCTCACCAAGCCATTGTTTCTTGGCAGTCCTGTCTAACTGGGGAGGTCTGAGTTGGATGGAAGCATTGATCTGCTTGAGGATACAGAGATTTTCCCGAGGGACCTGGTCAGGCTGGATTGGTGGTCCAAGGCCAATGGCATGAGGTTCCACAAGGCCAGGCCTTGGGCCACAACAACCCAGTGGAACACTACTGGCTTGAGGAAGAGTTTCTGGAAAGCTTCCGTGAAGAAAAGGATCTGGGGGTGTATTGATTGATATCGAGCTGAATAGGAGCCATTAGTGTGCCCGGGTGGACAAGAAGGCCAAAAACATCTTGGCTTGTATCAGCAATACTGTGGCCAGTAACAGTAGGGAGGTCATTGTCCCCATGTACTTGACACTGGTGAGACTACACCTGAAGTGTTATGTTCAGTTTTGGACACCTCAACACAAGAAGGACTTTGGGGTGCTGGAATGTGTTCAATAAAGGGAAACAAAGCTACTGAAGGTCCTAGAGCTCAAGACATATGAATTGAAGCAGAGGGAATTTGAGTTGTTTAGCGTGGGGTAAAAGAGGTTGAAGGAAGACCTTATTGCTGGCTACAGCTACCTGAAAGGAGGTAGTGAGAGCTGGAGGTCTGTCTCTTCTCCCAAGTTACAGCTGATAGGCTGGAAGGAAATTACCTCAAGCTGCAATAGGGGAGGTTTAGATTGGGTATTACGAAAAATTTATTAGCCTAGGGGGTTAATAAACATTGGAATAGGCCACCGTGGATGTATTTGAAATATTTATATATGTAGTTCTTAGGGACATGGTTCTGTGGTGCCTTTGGCATTTTTAGGTTTACAGTTGGACTCTAAGATATTAAGGGTCTTTTTCAACCTAAATGATTTAGTCTTCTATTTTGTGATGTGAACGATGTAAGTTCACATGTGAACTGTATGTGAACTACTGAAGTAGTAAAATAATACTTTTTATGTTCATTTTGGGAATCCCCCTTTTCTTGTGTTCGATCTGTCTCATTTTCTGGGGAGTGATCAGTTAACCTGTAATGAGGAATGAAAGGGAAAACAAAACGAATACGTGAGCATAGATGTGCGTTATGTTCCTATTCTCTGGACTCTTCATACTGTCTCCCATTCTCTTCTCTTTTTTTTTTTGTCTGGTTTCTATTACCTATCTTCTTTTTCATGCTTCCACTAATAAATTGTGGTTAAACTTTCCTGGCTAAGCTATTCTGTTTCTTTCCCCTCTCATTCAATTTTCTCCTGTCATTGTCCAAAGTTGTAAATTCACCTCCTGTTCTCTGATATGTTCCTCTTCCTGTCATTACTTTATTCCAAGCTTTATCTGCCCTGCCTCAGCATTTTTAAAATGCAAAATTGTGTCCTCTCTTCTTCTTTCAAAGTGTTGATGCCATATTCACACAGCAGGGACGTGCAAAGTGGAGACAGGGATAGCGAGTCAGGAAGAGAGGTTTTATATCCATGAAATGACAAAGCAGCAGGTATCTGCTAGTGAGCACGGTTGTACCTGAATTCTCTTTCTATCCTGGGACCAATATGGTAGAGAAATGCACTATGAAAACACCAAATACACAGTCCATCAGCAGTTTACACTGTTGCTTTTGTCTTTGGGCCATCTCAGCATAATTCTGGAAAGATGGAGCTCAGTCAGCCTGATACTTAATGCCATAGTGGTTTACTTCTAGACCTAATAAACCATAAATCTTTTGCTTTGTGTCTCACTGCCTAAAAAGGTATTAAAAGATGTGTTCTTTTCCAATGGTAAAATAAATTAGGGGACATAGCAGAAACCCCAAGAAAGAACATGAAGGGGAAACAGAGCAATTAACAGAAGCAAAGCTTTAAAAGAATTTTTCTTGCTGAATGTATATTTAAAGAGGGGAATATACCACAATAATCAACCACGTTTTTTGCCTTCAGCCTGTCTGAGGCCATGTGGTTTGGAGATCTGATCACTAGTCCGAAAAGGAAAGGCTGTTTGCAAGATTTCTGGGGTGTTTATTCCTGGAAAAGGTGAGAGGACAAAAGCAGAAATCTATGACATACACTTTATGCTTCATAAGGAAAGTATTCATCTATCTGTCTGTCTGTCTCTCTACCTATCTACCTACCTATCTGGCTATGTATCTGTCTACCTATCTCTCGCCCTCTCTTTATCTATCTACTGTTCTTTCTGCATACATATGAAGAGAGATCCATATGTTTCAATGTGACACTGAACTGATTTGGAGTCAAGTATTTCTTTGATTTACTGCTCTGAGGATTAGGTTTAAAATTCTAAATTTAATACACAGCTTGAACAGAGTGAATTGGATTTTCTTATTTGTTTTGCTCTTTCACATTCACTGTTCAGTGTGCTCTGGAGTTATGCATGGTATCACCATCAATATTAACAGTTCAGGACTATTTGGAGACAGAGCAATGCCAAAGCAGAAGAGAGTGTTTGAACATTCAAACAGCATTTTGCAACAATCATGCTTGCTTGATACACCTAAAAGCATTTTGTCTTGTACAGTACCTGTGTAATTTTGAAACCATTTCCAAACTGATATTTTGAGTTAGCATGAGTAACTGGCCTCTTCTTGTATAAATCAGTTGTTACTTTCTCATTTGTGCTTGTGCTGTCTTCCCAGTACTCTTGTTTTCTTCAATAGTGTGAGCTGTGATTCATTTCCTTTTCAAACCACTGCTGCTATACCACTTTCTTTTAAACAACTTCATTGGACAGTCCTTTTCCCATTTTAATTATTTTGAACTTTTTTTTCTGCTGTGTAACTAAATTTTCTGATTAAATTGACTCTTAATAAGCACAATTTGCATTAATTTGTACTTGTAATAGCATCACTAGAGGGCAGTGTTGGTTAAATTAGGCACACTCTAGTGCTCGTTGGAAACTTAAAGGCAGAAAAGCCTCTAATGTTAACAGCCTTGCAGTTGTAATAAAAAGTCATGGCTTTCATGCTCATTTTTCTTCTTATACTATACCTAAAAAAGAAATAGTCATCTAAATTCCCATGTTCATTAGATATTGTTATATGTAACTTCCATGCAGGTAGAAGAAGATTCTGTGCTATTATTTTCATGAAAAAGAGTGTGCATGAATCTAGAAAGTAGACAGCATTGAAATTATTGTAAATTGTAATTTATACTCGTGATTTTATTATAAAGAATTGTCAAATCAATATTTTTAATATAAAAATATAGCTTTGTTCACATGTTGTTTCTCAAGGAAAATGCTGTGAAAAATATGTATCATCTAATTTTTTAACTGTCTTATTGAAAAACCTCAGTACTGTATATTTTAAAATAATGGACAGCAACGATAACCAGGATTGTAAATTACGACACTGACTCATTTGTTCTTATTGATTTACAGGTCTCCTGACAAATGCAGCAACACAGAATCCTCGTAGGAGTGGTTTAGGCTCTGTGTGAGCTACTTAACTTAGTCAAGTTTCACTGCTGTTGATCATCATCCGTTATATGTCATCAACTCAACTGTCTGTTTCTCTGTATCTCATGAATGACAGCATAATTCCTCTACATTATGAGCTAAAGTTTGTTCTACCATACTAAGGATCACTGGACTAAGGAATATAGAAAAAGAGATATGCTTGGGCATTAGCAATACAAAAAAGTTCATGGTTAACGTTTCATCTGCGTTACACGCCACTGCTGGACTTGCCGTTACCTACATGTTTTAATCTGAAGAGTCTGCTACAATGAAGAGTATCATCCCAATCAGCCTTAGAGAAGACTGTTTTGCCTATGGGAGGACACTGAGGTGCAAAAGAGAAACTCTTCTTGTGCCCTAGACTGTCTGAATTGCTTTTATTTTCTTATACTTTCAGTATATACAATAGACCAAAGAGCAAAATCTATTTTAAAGTGGACACAAGCTTACTGTTAACAGTTATGTCATTAAATTGTAGGAGGTCTCCACAAAGACATGGTTCCAGCTTTCACAAAGCTCAGATGTTGTTGTCCAGCAGAAATCATTATGGAAAGCTGCAGTAAAAACTAACTCAGAGACCTGCTCTTGAAATGCCACATTTGAGAGAACATAATGGAGTACTGAGAAAAACCGACCGATGTTTGAAAAACTTGGACAAAAAGAACACAAACTGTCTACACAGCACCTTTATTCCTCTGTACTTAGATTGACTTTTCTCGTACTAAAATCATTTTCAGTTTTAACCAGTTAAACATGCCTCTTCTACAGTTCCATTTTTGATAGTTAAAGTTGGATAATACCGTATTTGCAAAGAGCATGTTTGGTCATCTGTGGCCTATGTCTCATCTGATACACCATTTAGCACCAGAAAGCAAATTAAAGAGAAAAAAAAAGTAACACTTGTTTGAAAGAGATCATTAAATGTATTTTGAAAAGCCTAAAGTTATATATTTAACAGTTTTTATATGTTGTATATTTGTAGAAAATCCTATTTAACAATTAACGTGATAACTCTGACAGTCATGACAAGTGGTTCAGAGTTAAGTTGTGTTTTATTACTTCAGTTGTCTCTGAAGTGACTGGTGTTGTTTGCTTTCTTCCATTGGGACATTCTGGATGTAAAGCATGACCAGAGAGGACTGTGTAGAAAAAGCAAAGAGTAATGTTGTTTATATTACATAAATGCATTCAACCATTGCACTGTTGGAAGGCATTTTTTATTTTTATTTTATTTTTATTTTTTGTCTTTATGTACTGATAAAAATAGAGTGTAAAATATTTTACTCATTGATCTTCATAGCAAGGTTTGGTTTTCTCTCTTTATTTTCTCTCTCTGTCTCTTTCTCTTCCCCTACTTTTGTGTAAGGGCCAGTTTGAAGCCTTTTCTTTGATCCTGTTTTCAGTGTTTTACCTCATTGTTAGGAAGCCCACTTTTTTTGGCATTATTGGTTAGCAGAGATTAAGCAAAGACAGCATAGACAAGGGGGAAATTATCGTAAAACAGACAAAACAAACAAAATCTTGTTCCCTTTTACTATACCTTTTGGTATGCAAGTTTGGTACATATTGGTATGATGCAATCAACAAGGGAGCTTAATTTCTTCCTGGCACATGTATTACGGTTTCAAGCGTACTACCTAATACTCCAATTAACTTTTAGTCTTATGCTAGTTCTATTCTACTAAAGAAAAAATATATAGAGATTGTTCAAGTGACCATAGATGAAAGGTTCAGAAACTAAAAGTTGATTAAAGAAATTTCTTTAAGGCCTGCTAAAGCAGAGGTTGCAGGAAACGTGAAGTGTAGATCATTTTGTCTTCAAGTAAAATGAACATATACAAAATTCTTATTTAACCTTAGGATTCTGACCTGTGTCAAAGTAGCAATTAAAGCCCAGCCACATGAAAAGTGTTACGGACTGACTGCACTATAAATGACCAATGTCAGGTTCAAAATGTCATGCAATAAATGATGGTGAATACATTGTACATGTAGACCTCGAGAGCCAGATCCATCTCTCTACTCTCTGTTTTGATTTATTTTAAAGGGAGCGTAGTAGCCCTATTTAGTAAACACAGAACGGTTAAAGATGTTACATCATTTTTGTTGCTTTATAGTATTCAGTTTTGTGTTGGTTCAGCTAAATTATGAAAAATAAAGAAAATCCTTTTATAAGTAAGACTTTTGTTCCCTGAGCATGACGTCACCAAAGGAATTTTACCAGATGATCAGTGAAGTGGGGTCACAGAGAGGAAGACTTAGCAGTGGAATGGGAAATTAAGCACACGGGTTGTGTTGTGAAATTGGAGTTTTACCATTCTCTTTTCATGTCTTGGGTACCTCTATTCTAGAATGCTCAGTCAGATTAAGGTCCATTTGTTTTCTGGAAACCAGGTCCCACTGGAGGATCTAAGAAAGACCGTCTGAATCTTTACATCTAAACTCATACCTTCCAATGAGTTCTGAATTGTGCGAGCTTATGTCTTTGTTTGCTGATTACTTTAAATTTCTGACAAAAGGTAGATGTACATCATTTGTAAGGTCAACTCTGGACAAGAAAAAGTCAAAAGATTCTGGTTATTCATCAGAGATGAATTTGAGTTACTCAGTCTCTTGTGTACAACAAACAACTCAAGGCACTTTGTACTTTTCCCTCCTCCCCCCAAATGTACTGTTTTAAACAAACAAAATATACTGGCTGCCTTTGTCACTGTGAATTACTACTCTAAGAGCAGTGGTGAAATGTTTCTCTCTCAGGAACAATGTTTTCAGAATATTGTGAACTTCTAATTTTACAAACCTAAGTTACATAAAAAAAATTGTTTGTTTCTGAAAGTATTTTATGTGCCTCTTCCAAAGCAAAATTTGAAACAGAAGGGAATGTCTTATTTGAATGCTATTAAATATCCTTCATTTCTCAGCTTGCAAACACGTAACTTTTTCAAAATATACTTGAAAGGGAACATAAGAATGCAAAAAGCCACATAATAGTCTAATAAAAAGCAACTCTAGAAACGCAGCAAACCTTTACGCATTATTTTACAAAAGCTTCTCTGTAGCTTTCTTTTGGTCCAGGCAAGGATAGATTTAACGAGTGCTTTAAACATTATAGCAATCAATATGACACATTATTCACCAATTTCATAATTATGTTTTTAGCTTTTTTTTTCTTTAACAATTCATTTTCTCTCTGCAGTAGCTCAGGCTTTATGCATGTGTTATCCTCAGTCATTCGCTTGTTTACTGACTGAAACTGTACCCACATGCTGTTGCATAAATCTTTAACCCAGGTATCTAATATGGCTTATTCATCATAATCTCGAACACTAATCAGTTTCCAGAAGCAAATAAAGCATTAAACTCCGTGTCTTAAAAGCCTACATGGCTATGAGAAACAGTTGAACTAGAAAAGTGCTAAATTAATTGGTTGACAGGAAAATCACAGCAGTAACTGCTTGAACCACCAAATTAGTTGAAAGAATAAAGCACAAGCAATGAGATGTAGACATAAAAAGCCAAAAAACAAAAACAAAAGTGGAATATTTCTTCAGGGGTTAAAAACAAAGGACCAGTTTTCATCACATAAAAATACTACTATATTTTTTTCCCAATAAAAAAATACAGAAGGCTTCTAAACCTCTTTTTATTATTTATATTAAGGATAACATATACATGAGTAACAACCAAAGACCAGGAATGGTTTGACTAAGGGTGTTGCATGTATCTACACATACCGCCACTCCTCCTATTAAAGGGACAAAGGGAAACAAGACTGGGAAATGGAAGCCATTGGCACATAGTCTTCCAGGATTTAAAACTCTTTCAGATGAAGTATCGTATCAGTAAGATGTAGAATAGCATTCTCTATAAAGTTTGGAATGCACATAGTAAAGACTGGGTCAGAACCACCATGAAATAGTGGAAAACAGCCCCAGTTTCAGATTCCCAGAGCAGCCTTTAGCAGAACATGCAGAGTCAGAGAATTTCGATGGAGCTGGGAATCCCTGGAAGGTAAAAGACCCTGTAACTACCATATGGCTTCCCAGGGAGCACAGGCAGCGGGTTACCATCATCAAGGCTTATAAAAGCCGCTCTCCATCAGTATAAGCCGTGTTAGCCTGTAAACCATCTTGTTTTTCAAGCAATTTCAAGATAGGCTTAAGGGTAGAAGTGATTTCCAGGCACTTTCATTCCTCCTGCTCAAAACATGCAGAAAAATTTTCCTAAAAATCACAATAGAAAGAAGAAGAAAGAAGAAATCACAATAGGAAGAAATTTTATTGCTGGAACTGGTCAGTGACTCTTTGAGAAGAATGGTTAATGCAAGTGAAAGTGATTTACCTCCTTCACAGTGAGAATTACAAAGGTCTGAAGACGGTGGTTCATGTACTTAACGTGAAGAAAACAAGTGACTTGGTGTTTCCTCATTTCAGGTATATTTTATAAATGACATGATTTTATTTAACCCACTGTCTTCAAAGAGAATTTCTGTCAAAGGAATGTGGGAACTGTCAAACCACTTCAGCTGAGTGATTCCTCTTGGCTGATGCCACGGTTTAACTGGAATCTTGTTAAAATTACTGGGTTTTCCAGTTGGCAAAATACACTGTAGCCCTCTCTGAAGTGCGAGTGTCTTCTGATCTTTCAGTTACTGTTTGGTGTGTGCTTCACTCCCTAGAAGAATGCAATCTTTATATTATTTTTTTTCCTTATGAGGCTAAAGAAATTATAAGTAATTATTTTCTAAATTCTTTTTCTATTTTTTTCCCTGACATCGCAGTGTTGGTGCTGCTTTTAAATAATGAATCTCAGGCTGGGCTTAGGCAAATGAGGATGGAGAGAAAACACAATATCAAACATCTCATTTCAAGTTGGTGCTTGCATAAAGAGAGGAAGCCAAGATGGATATTGAAAGTAAGACAAGAACAGAGAAAAATAACTTTTATTATTCGGGGTATTTAGTATTTAATACGTGTGCTTTAGTATTCAATAAGTGCTAGGAGAGTAAAATTTTAAAAAGGGAAGTAATAAAACAAATACTGTTTTAACAGCAGAGATGAGAGTTTTACTGATAATATGGTTGTCTCCAGATACAAATCTCATTAAAATTTGACACCCATGGGTACTATGTAAAAAGTCATTCTGTCAGCAATTAAATTTAAAAAAAAAAATGAGAAAAGTGGAAGTAAATGACAACAAGCTGGAATAGACAGTGACTTATAATGATCATTCTGTGGGAGGATCAACACGAGTTGCTGTGCTAGCTTGGCAATGCGATATGAACACTGAGGTTATTAGGTTCGTTAGCATCAGCTAGATGGGACACAAAATATGACAGAAAAAAAGGAAAACTGGAAGTTGGGAATTTTAATTTGTCATTTATCGTTTCTTCACTGTGTTTCTTCACTGCATAGGAAGAAGACTATGTGTACTGGAGACAGACAGGTGGTTTCGTGTGGCTTCTTCCACAGGCATAACAATACAGGTCAGCCACCTAAGGCAGAGATTTGGGTGTAATGACAGGAAATGTTGACGTTATCTGTAATCTGAAATAACTTTCACTGAGCTGTGAAGGTGCTAACGAAAAGTGGGCAGTAGCTTCCTGAGTCAGTTGTTCGTGTACAAAAACATTGCACAAAAGAGGAGCTCACAGAGCCCCAGTGCTAACGAAGAGGTCCTTCTCATAACAATGACTAATGCAAATGCAAGGGTAATATATTTACGCCTGCATATCCACGTGGATAGACGAAAGCAATTGAGGGCTACTTCTGTTCTCCAATCACTTATACACAGAAGTATTTAAGCAGCTTCCAGAGCAGAAATTCAACATAGACTACAACTTCAATTGGCCTAATTTACATGCCGTTGGCAAACAATAAAAATTACAGTGAAGCTTTAAGGAAATGATGTTTAATTTGTTATAAATTAGAATTCTTCCTCAGCGAATCCATGTAGCACTTGCTTTTCACGATAGATTTGTTTATTCTCAGAATTTTGAAGAGAGCAACATGGCAGTGATAGGGTAAGTGCTCAGCCCTTGCAAGGCAAAGCAAATGAAGATGAGTTCTGGAAGGGCAGGAACTCTGGCTAAATAAATTATAATGACTTTGCTCGGTGAAGGAAACGTACAGTCACGATAGTAGATGGCACCCAAGGTCCCTGTTGTCTGATTTTTACTGGAACTGTTACAATCCTGGGTGAATCTGCAACTCAACAGTACTTAGAATTTCATGCAAACCTGTGCTTGTTTTCATTCTGATAATTTTTAAAAGCTGAGAGGATGTGTTAAGCTCCTTCTCTTCAAAAAATTGGTGTCTTTTCACTCTACTAGAAAGAGTAATGCAGAGAAATGCAGAGAAAACAGACTGCATGTTAAGATGTTCCAAGTGCTTCTCACTACATGAAGTCTCTGGAGACAGCAGGACAAATGTGGGAAGAGCAGAGATCTTTGCCTTAGAATAATTGAACTATGTGTCAAGAAAAAAATCTGCTTGAGAACCTGAAGACAAAAGCTTTGCAGATGGATTAAGCAGCAGCTAACTGTCCAACCAGTCAAGGGAAACCTGAAAGGAGTGGGAATATGTCCGGTGTATAAGTGCACTACTCTCACTTCTAAAAAATCTTACTCGTCTGATTTATAGATGAGAAACAGTGACTCAAGGTGAATGCAGTAGTGCCTAGTCTCTCACTATCTTGTCAGGTAATGAAGAAGCAGGAGAAGGAACACATGTGAAAGATTCTGCAATTCTGACAGAAAAGACTTTTCCATAATTGTTTTCTAAACCACTACTTAAAAAAGTGTAGCGAGCACAAAGTGTTGACTCAGTCTATTTTAACAGGTCTTATACTGGCATTGTAGTTTATGATGGCAAATGTCTCTGTAACTTCCACAGGAAAAGCTTCTGTATAGGCACTTAATTACAGTAACAGAACCAAATAATCCCAACAGTTCCACTGTCTGGAGGTAGAGCTGAGAGCTTTGGAAATGTTAACGGGAAACACCTGTTGCCGATGTACTAACGAAGCTATCAGTTCTTTTGAAAATTCTTGGTACAAAAGCGATGCTACATCTTAATTGTTATTCAGCCCTCCGTTAAGTTCTCATCACGTAGTCTAAGGCATTAAAGGATCTGAACTAGCACGTGATTTATTTCTTTAATCTGTGAAGATGTCCCATTTTTTATAGGAATGATGAGTAACTGAAATCAGATCTTCGTGTGACGTTTCTGGTGCAGCAGAAGCAGAAGATGAATGCCTGTTTCCTATTCTAATGTAAGGGCAAGCTTCAACTGTTATTTTGGACACATTAACTAGGGTTAGTTGAGCGTGACTGGGTGTTACCTTTCAACTGTGGTGATACGGAATTTCTATTGGATTGCGTTGTTCTGTAAAACTGGTTTAGGACCAAGTTGCTTTATAGTGGAAAGTTATTCCTGATACACAGATTAGTATGCCCATAACTCAGCGAGACATGCAGATGAGGTGAATTGCTTCTCAGTGTGATCAGCTATATGTTTTCTAGTTAAAAATGTGATTTTTTTAATTGAGTTAAGCCACTAGTAGAGAAACTCTTAGTAACAAGTTGTAGAAGAGGTGAAATCAGAGTAGCCAAGGGTAGTGTGAGTGCTGCTCATTTTATATTATTTAAAACACCAGTGTACTCTTTTTAGGAAGGTGATTGATAGTAAATTGACTACTTCTTGGACTACTCTTTCAAAATACTCACTTCAATGATGAGTAGACCTTAGCAGTGTTTATGACATGACTAGGCAAATTCATTTCAGGTTGCTTTTAGCATACTTGAAGGGAGGAAGGCTGCCTACTTGCTTTCTCCTGGCTGCTTCACTCTACTTCAAATGTTGTCATGGAACTAAAAAGTTTGGGAATACCAAGTGCGCTGAAGAATCAAAGATGAACACCGTGTGGCTCTCTAGGGACACAGGAAGTTCTTGAGAGGAACAAATGGCCACACCTTGTATATGTTGAAAAGGACACTTGTTTAGGAATGTACAGGAGCTGCTGGAGAGCTTCTTCCAACCAAACATGGTAACTTTCTAAACTAAAAGATAAATACAGCAAGTTGGAGAGAAGTTCTGAAATCTTTGGTTGTTTTAATTGTACTTTTCTATTAGAATTTTCTCCACTTCAGAAATGTGTTGTCCTTCATGGATTAACAAACTAAAAACTGTGACCTAAAACCCTTGCTAGACCTTACTTTGCTTACTTGAAGGCAAGGACATGGCAAGGAAAATTTTTGACTGTAGTCTCCTAAGGCAGTTTGAGGCACTCAGCAAGGTGACTCTCTTCTCCTTTTTCTCCCATTTGGGAGCCACAGCAACAGGTCAGGTGATGGTTTGGGAATGGCTGCAGCAGTTAGTGCTGTCCAGATGCTCACTCTAACTAGTACAAGCAATTCTGCAGGATATATTTTAAGGATGTTCAGCATGATTTGGCTACTGATCTGGTTTGGCAGTGGGGAGTGTAGTGCAAATGAAAAGCCCTGCTCATGCTATTTACCCTAGCTGTAAACTTCAATGCCAGAGGGCTAGCAGGCCCTAAGTTTGCTACTGGTTGGGGATTTTGGATAGCCTGTGTAACCTGAAATTGCTGCGTTTTGGCTGCCTTTCTGAGAGGAACAGGAATGGAGGATTTCTTTAGCATCTCTCTTTTTTTTTCATAAAAAATAGGCTTTTCCAGACACCTTGAATCCCTTTCATTGCCTGTCTTGTGCAGAAAAATTAGCGGTATGAAGCCTAGATACATGCACAGTAAAGCTTGTTGAACTTCTACTTACCTGTGAAGATGCTCTGGATTTGAAAACAAGGAAATCCACCTGTACGATGATTATTTGCACCCAGCATTATTTTTCGATGCTCTGAGAACAGCTCTTCCTCAAGAACAAACTTGAACTTGAGTTAAAAATATTCCTTAAGATTATGTCTAAGACTTCTCAGTGTTGGAAGTTTCCTAACTTTAAACGTGTAGTCACTCAGTGAAATAATACAGAATTCTGTGTCTAGTGATGCCATCTGGTGAGACCAGTCATAATGATGTTTAGCTTTGTCTGTTATTTTTCCAAACACAGTATAATAGCTGTACCCAGGATCCGCCGGCAGATCGATGCTCATAAAAAAATATTGCCATCTACAGGAAGTAGTACATTGCAGACCCTTCTAATATCAGGACTGAGACGTGTTTGAAGACCACCCTGCTTTCATTTTACCTTCGAAACTCCCAGTTTTAAGGGCATTAGGAATGTATTAGTTCCTTAGACAGTGAGTCAGCTGTGGGGAATATGTACCTCACAGTAATCTATTGCTCAGCTATAGCACATACCAGGTTCCAAGGCAATACTGCATTGCTCTGTTGTGGTGCTACCATGAGCTAAAGCAGCATGCTTACTGTTGTACTGAAGTAATTAATTCCAAATGTAGAAAATAAAATTAAAATAAACCTACACTTAGTTATTAAGAAGTCCATCAGAGAACTCCTACAGTGACAGATGACATTAGCCTATAAGCCTTTATAACTTACATGGTCATAAAATTGGGTTACATTTTTGAATTAAATTGATAACATGACCAAATCGATTTCATTAGTGTATCTGTCATATTTGCTGTTAATGATGGCTAACAGTGGAATAGAAGCTGACAACAATCCCTGAAAAACTGTGCAGACCAGGATTATATTATACTGGTGTTCATGAATTTTAATACCCTTTTTTATAATGATTTTTTTTAACTTCCTTTTTAAATTTGAAGCGTACAAGAAGAGAACAAAACTTTCTACACCTGCTCGTGCTATTTCTATTGTTCCAAGTTAAAAGGCTCAAGAATGGAAGACATTTCCACTAACTAAAACAAAAAAAGGGCTTGCTCGGCAGTCTCCTGTGAGTCCTTATGGGGGAATGGGTAATTCTCTGCCCTAAACAGTTGACATCAGAATCATTCCTCTTGAATTACTAGAGGGCTTTAGGACACCCAAATTGCTATTTAGAACACTGTTTGTGGAAGATGCTATTGGTATTAATAGTCTTTGGTCCTCTAGTGCTCCCTTTAATGCTAATGGAGGTTCTGCAAAAATCTGCAGGAGAATATATCTACTATCATGGACCATCACAGCTCTCTAATCCCATTTAATAGGGCTTAAATGTATGTGAGTTTAAAGTGTGCAAGTAATGAAATGCTCATCTCAGAGCAGCAATTCAGAAGATCAAAATACCCTCAAGTAATGGGATAAGTTGACCTCTCTGCTACTTCAAAATATGACAAGATATTAGGTACATGTCATACGTACTGAAAGACCCGTACTCTTTCCTATGTCAAGTCCCTGATTAGGACCTCTTTCTTGGCTTAAAATTATTTGAAAGTTGATAATTAATAAAGAGAATCTGTGGGATAATCTGGGCATGGATGAGGTATAACTTCATCATAAGTATTTTATTAGTTAAATAATTTTACCCTAAATATTATAGGTATATATAGATATATAGAACAATATATAGTGAAGGGCATTGTTTCTGGTTTCACCTTGTATTATCTTTGATGCTCTCCTAGATGATACTTGTGTTACAATCAGGAGCTGTGATAGCAACATGGGTAAAGAAATTTACAGATGCAGTCCATGCAGCTCAGACTGTACAGGGAGAAACATTTAGCCTCCCACAGATGGAATCTGTCCCAGCCTTGTGGGGACATTGATCTTTGCAAGACAAATTTTGTCTTCACGACGTCTATGCTCCTATTAACAAAATCAGTGAGACTTTACTCACTGTATATGCACTGATAGGATGTGGGGTCCTCAAAGAGAGGATGTCTTTCGTCTACCTGTTGACTGTGTCTACCAAGACATTGCCAGTCTTGGTAGTGAAGGTAATACTGTTTGCCCTTTATATATGTGGTGAGTTGACCTTGGCATGCAGCCAGATGCCTACACAGCCTCTCTTTCACTCCTGCTTCTCAACAGGGCAGCGAGAGGACATAATACAGGTGCTGGAGGATGACTTACCAATTAACATCATGGTCAAAACAGACTGAGCTTGAACAGAATTAGTTCAATGTATCAGCAGTTAAAACAGATTTAGATGGCAAGAAAAAGCACAAAATTAAATCCACTTTCCCTCTCCTCTGCTGCTGCAGATGCTGTGCAGCAGTTAGGCCTTTCTTAAATCTGTTCTCCCAGATGTGCCACCGCCTTGGTCAAGGGGCTCTGCGGTGCCCTGAAGCAGGTCCATCTGAGCTCTTAGGAAATGGCTGTGTCTGGAACAGGACAGCACCAGCCTCTCCTCACAGAGCCCAATGAAGTATGCCTTGCTCTTGTGAGACTGTGAAGTAAGAAAAGGCAGAAAAAAAACACCTGGAGGAGACAAAGACAGTTTTGGGGAGAAAACATAATCTTTTTAACTCTAGTGCATAACTAGAACAATCTAATGGCCCTGGTGGTGTGCTTTAAACGATAGTGGCAACAACATACGTGTTCAGTAGTGTGCATCCAGCAGGGAAGTTATCTCATTTGGGTATTTCCAAGCAAACTGAATGTTCCCTCTCAGTGGTTCCACTGGAGAATTTTACCAAAAATCCCACATGCTCTCCTACGTACTGTGAGTGTATTTGGATGTTTCCTTTTTCCTTTTAATTGCTTTGTTTCCCCTTCTCACAGCTTTCTTCATTAACCGCAATACAGGGGATTTAGCCTGTAATTCAGATCACTCTAGTAGCAACTGTCTTAAAAAGAAAAAACCTCTGATCCTCACCGCTTACATAATTTTGAAGAAATCACATAAATTTGAAGAAATATTAGTTTTTAAACTGCGTATGTCAATGTAACAAAGTCTCTCAACAGAAGTGCTGAGGCTTGAAGGAAATTAGGAAATAAGTAAAGTAATGAAGCCTACACAGTCTAGTTTTACTTCCTTGACAAACGTCCCTTGACAAGTAAAATTCCTTTTTCCCAAGTCTGTGTCATCTCCTGTTCTGGAGATAATTTCATAGCATTAAATAAGGAAAAGAAAGCAAATACTTTTGAAAAGGTATTTGCTCCCACATGCAGACAACTCCAGGTATGTGAGGCACAGGCTTCAGAAATTCTTTGGCTGTAGCTTGCAGTCAGTAGCAAGAATATTGAACTTGCTGATACAGAGCTACCATCAATCATAGAAATACAGAGCCATGTGGTAGGAGGGACCGTAATGATCATCTAATTGAAATGCCCCTGTCATGGGTAGGGACACTTTCTACCAGACTAGATTGCTCAAAGTTCTATCCAGCCTGGCCTTGAACAATTCCATACATGGGGCATTCAGAAGTTTTCTGGGCAAGCTGTTCCACCTTCTCACCATCCTCACAGTGAAGAACTTCTTCCTTACATCTAATCTAAATTTACTGGTTTTCAGTTTAAAGCCATTACCCCTTGTCCTATCCTGGTCTTGTGAGAAGTCTTCTCTGTCTTTCCTATAGCTCCCCTTTAGCTACTGAGAGGCTTCTGTATGGTCCTCCTGGAGCTTATTCTCCAGGCTAAACAAACCCAACTGTCTTAGCCTGTCCTCATAGCAAAGGTGCTTCATCCCTCTGGCCCTCTGCACTTGCTCCAAGAGGTCCATGCCCAATGTATGACCTTTCCTTTGTTCATGTTTGCTGATTTATTTAAACTCTTCCATTCAGACCAACTCATTGAGTTTATTTTACAGTTCAATACTGTTTCCTATAGCTGTACCAATTTGATGTGAAGTCAACAGCAGCAGGTCATAACAAAAGTCACTGGGAGATGAACCTTTGACATTTTTCTCTACCTCCTCCCCAGCCCCTGAGCCCCCCTGGCCCTTAATTAAATTTAGATTTGGTCTTGCACTGAAAGTAAGGAACAGGTGAGTAGATTGCATATTGTGTGGACTGCTAAATCTCAGGAAACCTTTTTTTTTAACTAGATGGTCTCGAGCAGGAATCTCTGTAACTCATGCAGGTGGCATGCTGACCCATTCCCCTGCCATGAAGTATAAACCTTTAAAAAAAAGAAGCGAATTTTGATGAAATTTTGAGGAAATTCTGTGGCAGCAGCATATTCATGCAGTGCTTTTCAAAGGGAATGAAAAATTAGCATATTGTAAAAGCAGGTTACTTATTTACTAACGTGTGTGGTGTTAAATACTAACGTGTATTCACAGAATAGCTAAGGTTGGCAGGGACCTCTGGAACCTGTCTAGTCCAGCATCTCTGCGCAATACACGGTCAGCTACAGCAGGTTTCTCAGGATCATGATCACGCAGGTTTTTAGTCTTCCCAACAATGGAGACTCTACAATCTCTCTCAGCAATTTATTCCGGTGTTTGATCACCTTCACCACACAAATACAATTAAGACGTTGTGTTAAAATGGATTTTTCTGTATTTTGTTTTGCCTCTTATCCACTGAGAAGAGTAAGCTTCGTCACTACATCACTGCCCAACAGAATGGAAGATTCAAAATCAGTAAGTGTAATTACATATCACATTAAATTTCAATTTAGGGTAAAGTTTTATATGTCTATTTCAAACAACATTGATGTGATCTGGGATTAGAAAAACAAAGACACATCAGGCTGACTTCTGTGATGGGATGCAGAAAAGTGTGGGCAAGGGAACAAGTTGGCTTCACTTAGGTGTCTCTTTATCGTAGGGCAGGCCCGTGATCCCACCTCTGTTTTTAATGCACTGCTTCGGTGCCTTCTCACAGCACTTTCGTCTACTCTTGTGTGAATTTTGTGTTAGTTTTTGACTGCCAATGGCCAATTGAGGAAAAATATTGAACTGGTAATATAGACAGATCTACAGAGAGTCGGATCTCAGAGACCTTTCTTCTCTGAGGGACATTAATCTGCAATAAAAACCAGGAAGCAATGCAGTGGTCCACAGAAAAGAAAACAAAGACAATATTTGCTCTTTAAAACATGATCTGCCTCTGGAATTCTTGTCTCTCTGCAACAAAATAATGAACCCAGGCTCTCTTCATATCTGACAGCCAGGGTCACCTGTGCACCAAGAATTGCCATCGCACCCTATATAGCATAATTGCATTCTTTAAACACAGATCATCTACTAGTAAGACCCTCCAGAATTCAAAGTATGTGGAGAAATTGCGCAGACTACTCACCTGTCTTCTCTGGGCTTGTGGTGTTCTGACAAACCGTAGGAGTGTGGGATCAGGGATATGTCATTAAGCTTTGCTGTGGCAGGGAGTTGATCCTGAAATCTGAGAGTTGTCCCAACGGATCTAAGGTGATAAACTCTGATGGATAATTTTGTGATGTACTATTTTATGTGTAAAATGGAAAGACGTATTTCCTCATTTGCCTGGTAGTGGTTTGGCCGATGCTCATGCAGCCACAGTGACTGCCACGCCACAGCAAAAGGACAGAAACCATGGCCAGTTGCTGCCACTGTGAGCTTCCATTTGCTGCATATTTGGATCATAACTTTTAACAATTCATCCTTATATGAGTTTGTTTGTTAATAGTGAGATTAGTATGTTCATCCCTAGTCCATTCAAAAGTGCATTCTACTGTTTAAAAAATGTAATTTTTAAGACAGTTTTCTACATGTCTATGTTCATATAGTCCTATTGCATATAAATCCCAAGAACTCCACTTGACTAATACTTCAGAATATTCACAGACGTTGTTCAGGCCACATTTAATGCATGCAGCCACAAGATACAATAGCATTGTTTACTACCTAATCTAATTAAAGGGTATGCAGCAATGAGGAAGGGATCAATATCTAATATGTTTTTTCCATCTGCTTTCCTCATCAGTGCTAACATGCCACAGAAAATGCCAATACTTTGATCTCATACGTGTGTTCTCTTACTTTTCCACTGATACAGACAAGGTCAGTTGTTATATAAGATACTTTAAATTCTCTGAAAGTTCTTCAATTCATAGGTGGTTATCAGACAGCGTATTTTTAAAAAAATCAGAAAAAAAGGATCTCAAATACTAACTCTCTTACATCTTAAAACAAAATACCTCTTTGATTTTAAGCATAAAAACATCACCTTGTTACCTACAAACTATTTGACAGTTCAGAGGTTAAATACTTTTTGTGTGTTTTCCTTGTGTCTAAAAGCTGTCAGTTTCACAATAAATTTCCATGAATGTAGCTGTTTCTGGAGAAACCCTAGTAGAAATCTTCCTGTGATACAACAGGCAATTTATTGAGAACACAGGTGTGTAATCTTTATTTTTTCAAACTCACGCAGATGACAGTCTTGACAGTTGTAATCAACCTTTCCTTCACGCTAATGGTTACTTTTGTTAGTCTGAGCTCTTTCTCCTATTGTTCAGAAGCTTGTATGATTATTTCATGCTAACCTGTTATTAAGGATGACTTGTGGTCGTACAGATAAAAGAAATTTTATCTACATTAAGGTTACTGTTCCTTATTTGTGTTTCCTCATGTTGTTCCTCCAGTTCACATAGCGTTCCACCTCTAGAATCTGTCAATTGGTCTTCTCCCTCGGTGTTTGACTCTTCGCTTCTTTCAAGACGATGCAGAATTTGCAGAAAGAGGTACAATGTTTGCTAATAATTAAGTGCCTCTGTCTCTCAAGGGCAGCACATTTTCAAAGAAATTTGAACAGTGTTTGGAAAAAACCATCAATACTATTAGGCTGACTACACCTAAGCCTTCTAAGACACCAGATAGATAGTTTTAACGACATGGGATCTCGTGCAGTGATATCAAAAGGGCTGTAATTTCTTTCTCCTGTTTAGACTTTCCTTGACTTGTTAAAAGAAGAGTTAAATGCTCGTGTAGGTAAAGAAGTCATGTCCTCACGAGCAGATAAGTAGCACTAGCAATGGTTCTTCAGACTTCCTGTGGTAAACAATCCATGAAAGGCAAAAGAACACAAATAAGGAGAAGGATATAAAATTATGGCAGTGTATGGAAAATTAAGCAGTCTGTTTTCACAGTAAGACTACTATTTACCCATGAGGTTGTAACGGGTGTGAAATAATAAAATGCACCATTTGACTTTATAGTAACCTTGGACTTCAACAAAAACCTTATAGCAACTTATTTGGAAACTTCTGTTGTCATCCATAAAATGTTTCTACCATAGTTTCAGGTGACTGCATGTTGTCTCTTTCATATTTTCTGCTTTTATACTGGACTCAAAACCATGCTCTATTTTTAGGGTTTTTTTTCCCCAAAACGTGTGTAAAGCATCTTGGCTAAATGAACAATTTGCTTCTTTAGTAGAATTTTTATAGAGTTTTTACTCTTATTAGACATCAACGGTTGTAGATGAATAAAATTCACTCAAATATTACTGGTGTGATTGTGTTTCATTAAGCCTCATATAGATGTAGCCTAAAGTATTATAACTGAATTAATCCTTAGAGTTTAAATACGTGGGAAGAAAATAATACATTCACAGAGTTAATGTAATGTAAGTGTCGCTGTGTACGAGGCCAATGATTAAAAAAATTGAAAGCACTAAGTGGAAATAAGAGGCATGTGATATGGCATAGTTATATAAAACAAATTCCAAGGTAATGGACAGGGAAAGATTTAGCATGAAATAAATAATGTGCAAAGTTCACTCGATGTAAATTTACGTAGCTAAATGTGAGCACATTGGCTAGGATTTTTCTCGCCTCAGCTTCAGCTACCTACAGCAGGTGAACTTTTCCAGGGCTGCCTTTGTGAGACTGCATCTGGAATATTGTGTCCAGTTCTGGGCCCCTCAGTTCAAGAAGAACACAGAACTGCTTGAGACAGTCCAGCGCAGAGCCACGAAGATGATGAGGGGTGACCTCGTTAATGGTTTATAAATATGTGAAAGGTGAGTGTCAAGAGGATGGAGCCAGGCTAGTGATAGTATAAGGGTCAATGGGTGTAAGCTGGAACAGCAGAGGTTCCACATAAATGTGAGAAGGAACTTCTTCATGGTGAGGGTGACAGAGCACTGGAAGGGCTGCCCAGGGAGGTTTTGGAGTCTCCTTCTCTGGAGACATATAAAACCCACCTGTATATGTTCCTATGCAACTGGATCTGGATGATCCTGTTGTGATGGGGGGATTGGACTAGATGATCCTTGAAGTTCCTAATTCCTAATCTTCTGTGATTCTGTGATTCTGTGAAAAGTGTCCTGAGAAAAATTTACATTATCCTAAGGGAGACACCAACATTTTTATCAGTGAATTGCCTACAAATTACTAACTTGATACGTGTTGATTGTAATGAGCTCCACAACAACTAGATATGTAGACGCTTGCCTTCTATACTAGTAAAACAGCCACAATTTTCTCTTTACTATAAGCTGCTTTTAACTCCTTTACAGGCAGTAGATCAACTGCAGAAGATAAACTGCATATTCTAGCATAGAACATGTGCCTGTCGCCAGAAAATGAAACCTTTTTTAGAGACTGTAGAGGAAGCTTAAGTGTATAGCTTAAGCCAGATATCTAACCTGCATGATTTGTACTGCTGCACTGCAAGATTAGTAGGTGAATAAAAGTAAGTGGATTCACTTGTCTTAGTTTAGAGTGCTTAAGTTCCTGTATGTAAGCTTTTTTTTGCTTTATAGGCTAAAATACTATGATTTTCTGTTTGATTTTCCTAACTATCCACCTTTACATTTTTAAATGGATGATACAGATTCCGTTAAATACAGAAAGTATGCTAGGACTGTTAATTTCTATAGTGGGGTTAATTTTTCAATGCCTTGTAGATGAAGTGTACTTTTATGCTCCTGAAATTCATGAGGCAGTGGTGAAAATTGATTACCTACAATACAAATTTTATCCATCAAGCAGTTCAATTAGAGGAGAAAAAAATGTTCATACTCTATATGGAGTTTCTGTCGTTCCTTCCACTGGTCTTAGAGAGGCTGAAGATGGCCATTTGTTTAGTTGCAAAACTGGAATATAGAATTATTACTATATTTTGGTAGTCTAAATGTTCTGGTAAAAATGTTCTCAATAAAATTTGCAAACAATTTCTAATTAGAAGTAAGCATGCATGTGAACACAGACACAGAGAAGTCCCTGATGCAGCTCTGTGAAATTGTTTTATTCTGCTCTCGTAAATTAGCAGCATAAGAATAGTGGCATAACTTTCATTCACTCCACGGAGTATGAGGATATAAAACTCAGAAGCACCTGTGTTGCCCTTGACATGTCAGCTTGCTCATGACATATGTGGAGGCCCAGATTCTGCAGAACAGTTTGAGAACTTCAGAAATTTTGCTGACTTCAAGAGGAATAATAATGCCTTCAAAAGTAAGCAGTTGATAAGGCTTCAGTTGGATAGTGACTCCACAGCCGGTCATGACACACATAAGCGTACAACCTGACAAAATTTACCTTTCTCTTTTCACTCCCTCTTTGCATTATGTAGCTGGCTCGTGGCCAGTACGGATGACGTTTTTCTATCGTGTCACTGAGTCAGATGAGGTAGACCTGAAATATGTTGGACTTGTCATTGGACTTCCACAAATTCCTAACAGACAGACCAAGGTGCCAGCCTTTCACTCTCATCCTCAGTTGCTTAAATGGGAGTTCTTTGTGCAGACGTGTTGTAGAATCAAACCCATAATCTGTTATTCAAACAGAAACATATAACACAATCACCTCTCTCCACAAGCACTGAATAGCAATGAAAGTAAGAGACTTCTGAATCAAATAATTTATGTTCTTCACTCTTCAAAGACCGAACTCAATGCACATGAGGTCTAAAAGTTCAGTAAGGTGTTGCGATTTGAGAATAATTTATTGTGCAAAAGAGTAACCAGTCAAACAATGTTAATTATAACATTGTTAAAAGATGAAGTGTTTAAATCATTTAAAAGTTATGTGATAGATATTAAATACCTCTGTGATGGAAAAATGCTGCAGGCAAGTGTTCCTAATAAGTCTAGTTTGGCTAATTATTGCCTGAAGCATTTCTGAACTAATTATTTACAACCAAAATGAGCTTCATGTTTTCAGCACTGAAGTGCCAGATATTGATTTTGTTTAATTGACAGGGCATAGTACTAGACAGACCACACAAAGCTGAAGGTTAAACCATTTGTAGAAAGTGATAGTCAGGGCCTCCAGTGTCACCCAATGCATCAGCGTGAAAGAGAGACCTGGGCCCTGAAACTTGCACGTTCAGAAAAAGGATTGTTTGTCTCTGTCATACGCCCTTTATGGTTCATTGAGCATCTTAAATAGTCTGCGTGAATTAAGCGTGTTTAGTAGCTACATAAGTCTCAAGTCAAAGAGAGTGTTCTGTTCAACAGATCTAGACTGCTTCAGCTTTGTACTGAAGAAGATGTGCGCTGCTCAACAGAGAGCGAACATCGAATTATGTTGTTAAACGCTTTCACTGTAGATGCCTTAAAAATTAGTTTAAGATGCTTTTTTCATTCTGTGCACACTCCCCTGCCACCTGCCTCCTTTGAAGTGCGTGAATCCGCGCATCGCACCACAAAGGTTATTCGCACTAATTTGTACACTGGTTCTCAGTAGGGTCTGGGAATTTGCCAGGAGTGCCTGGGAATTTGTGCCTGCGGGATTGATGCGATTCCTTCAGGTATATTTTGAGATGTTTGAAATATTGCAAGCACCAGAATATTTCAAACAAACATCAAACCATATTTGATGCATGGACAATTAGCTAGCATTATTCCAGCCTACTGCAGTATAATTAATATAATTAATTCACTCTATTAGTGTCAGCCCTGCTCATTTAAACTTGTAAATAAAAATAACCCCCCTTTTTTTTTTCCTTTGTTCTGAATTTCTTAGGGTTTTTTCCTTCAGTCTTTCAGTATCCTTTATGTAATTTTTCTCTTTGATGCTCTTTAACTTCTGCTTAGTTCCCCACTGTCAGTTTTCATGCTAGACTACTTTCTTGCCACGTTGACCCTCTCTTATTTAAGCTCAAGTACATCTACTGGAATCAAGCTGAAATACACTAGCTGGGAGCAAGGGTTTTCCTTGTAGTTAACAGTGTGATACATACCACCAGAGATGGCTTGGTTCTTAGGTGGGATAGATTGGCCTCTGAAAGCTCCTATCTCTAATTTTTTCTCTGTAGAGAGAACCTAGAGTGACTGATGCCCCTAACACAGCAGCCTATCTCAACTTAGACTAGAATGAGTCCAGACCTCATTCATCTGGGTTTTTTTAAGTCCAAAAGCATTCTAAATTCCTTTTTGTTTCTTTTCTTCTGGATAGCCTGCCTTCACTTGTATTTGTTCAGAATGAGCTCAAACTGGACAAACTGCTCACATGTCCAGACTGGGTACGTATCGTCATCTCTGAATCGATGTAGTCCCAGTTCCTATGTAGGAAACAAAAAAAAGAAATCAAGAAATTTACAAAGAACGACTCAGGTCACAGATGAACTGAATTCATATTTACAATGTGTAAGTCTCTTCACTCATTGTATGTGTAAATACTGGAGTGCTTGTGATTGTGGTTTCAGCAGTTTATTTTAATGTGACTAAGTGCCACCCAGAGTGTAATGATGTTAATCCTTGTTATCTGTATTGAAAGCCACAATCTGGTGAAGGAAATGTGTCTAATCCCCAGCATCTAAGTTTTTACCAGTTTTACTATTAAAGCAAAACAAATCCCAGGTGTTAAATGCAAGGCTAAGGTTCTGTGATGAGGAGTACTACAGTAACTTCTACAAATACACAAAGCAAAACAAAACAACTACTCTACAATGCATTTTCTTGCTGAAGACGTGGCATGTGAACATGTCAAGCTATGTAGAATATTGTGCTTAAATAATGATTTTAGCCTAAGAAGTCATGGTAAGAGGAAAAATATAGATTGGCTTCTGGAGATGTTTTTGGTGGTTTTTTAGTATATTAAAAGGATTCACATGAAAAATGTATTTCTGTGTATGTATGTCTGTCTATAAGATAAGCAGGATTTCAAACCAAACCCCAGAGCCTATTTGAAAGACCTTTGGATTTAGTTCTTCTCATTTGCATCTGACCTAAAGTATATAAGTTTGTTCAAATGGAAGTGTAAACACCAGCGTATGCTGAAACTAAAGAAAATGTCAATTGACTTTATTCACAAACAGTAGTGTCTTTGAAATGTGGTTCACTACTTCTCCAAGGCTAAATTAGACACAGTAAAAGGGCTGTTAAGCATCTCTTACACATTCTTTGGCTTATGGGGAATGTGGACTTTTCTTGGGTAACCATTGGTACTGTGACAAAACAGACCTCTGAGGCTCTGATTTGCTCTATGAATAATGAGTTTCTTTTCAAGCTGTTGAGTTAAATGAAAGTTCAGCATTTTTTTAGGTATTCAGGTTGGATGATTCTCATTCTCTTTCAGTGAGGTACCTACTATGCTCACTTACAATACCAGGATTAAGAATTTGACATGCTGTATTACAAAGTGGTGATAGAATTGCAAAAATTGTTCTCATACAAAGGATTACTCATATATCACTGAAATAAAGGTGTTTTCTATCACTCTCAACTAAAGAAAGTATTTTAAATAACCTTACAGAATTCAGTAAAGATTTCACCTGTCAAGATCTCGTGAAATTGACTCTAAACACTTCCTTCTGAAGACTACTCATTGTCCTGTCTGCTGATATGCCCAATGACAAAAGCGTTAGAAGTGACTCACATTATCAGCATGTGTAATTAAAGTAAGTGGATATTGGATGATGCGTCACAAATCTGCTCATATGGTATAAAATAGTGGGCAAAATTGTCTTTCTGGAGCTTTTGATTTTGAGAGACAGCGGTAAGAAACACAAACTGTAGCCACATACAACTCATTAGGGAAATGCCTTGTCCTAGTTTGTGTGAACTGAAGTGTGCAATGTTTTTTCAAATTAGAGGACAAATATTCATGTAATATGTATATATAGGACCCCACACCAACCAAGTAAACCCTGCTGTTTTCTTGGGTATTTCATTTTGTGTAGCTGACTACTGTATAGTGTGCCAGGTGTGTGGGTTTGGCTCTCTGTTTTCATGCTGACTTCTTGCATGGACCATCAGAAGACCTTTTATTTTAGAATTAAGAGTATCAAAGTGTGTGTGAATAAGCAAGAGATTGAACTATAGCAGCAGTCATTCTGCGAAAAATAAAGCAAAAATGAGTTGAAGTGAAGTAATCATGAGTTACTCACCAACAATTTGTGAGCAAGCCACGAGGCAACACTCAGATGACTTTTCAGTCACAAAGAGTCAAATAGAAAAGTCTGATTGCAAAATCTCTCCCTCTGCTTCCAAGGATTCTGTTATTTTTCTCTGATGTTTTATGAGACACATCCAAAAACGACTTCAAATGTTTTGCTTTTTATATATCTGCACTGATTATTCTTACAAAAAAATTCCTGAATTTTATGGAAACAATTCTTTTCCAGTAGCCTTTTCTACAACTGTGTCATTTAGCAGGGCATTTTAAAATTTAGAATCAGTCCTGTGATTTTGAAGAATAAATCTGATTTTGAAGTCTGTAACTGTTCAAAAGAGAGAAAATATTTTTAACTTTTATGCAGCATAAAATTTCTGGAAAAGATTTTGAAAACTGGTACACTGGAAAGTCACCGTTAAACTGCAGATCAACACTATGTGACATCGATATTCAAACTGACAACTGAGAACTAAAAGTGGGGTTTTTTCCTACTACTTCTTATTAGCCTATTTCATTTCCATTTAACAGCATAATTATGTTGGTTTATAGTAGCAAACAGGCTACATCTTAAAATGTTACCTTAAAATTAAAGCAAAAACACTATTCCACCTTCTTAAGAAGCCTTTCTCGTGTCTCTTTTGCCAGTACAGGTTACGTTAAACAGAAGACAGGAGTGATTTCTTCTTTCAACACTAGGTGGAGGTAGCTGAACTTCTGAAGCCTGTTCCCAGGTGCCTGGCATTCTCTGCTGTTCAAGGGTTTTCCCATAGACAGCGTAACTGGAGTGTGACTAAGTGAAGAATCAGATCTTGTATTTTTAGGTTTTTTTCTTTTACTGCGAGCTTACACAATGTAAACACAAAGATGCAAAATGTTTTAGTACTCCCTTTTATGTTTAGGAGATCCATGCCGAGCCTCATGGAAATAAATTGGGAAGAGGTGAATATAATTCATCCAGTGATGAAATTTTATCTTTAAAGCATTTTCTTGAAAATCTCTATGTAAAATGGTGCCTTTCAGGCATGTCTAATTTGAACCTTGTTATGGTTCCAAAATACTAACATTTATAAATGGTCAGCTTGAATTCTTTTGTAATATTGAAAGCTACTGACCTAAAAGATCTGAAGGACTCTGAAGGCTCCTGTTCAATGATGTGGGACTTGGCATGAAAGTAATTTGTCTCATTCTACTGACTGATTTCAGTTCTCCTCTGAGTCATGTTCCCCCCTGGGAAATGCATATAAGATTTCTTTGGGAAAGTGGAAATGCAATTCTCTTGTTTATGATTTTTTTTCCTGTTATTCACTGCGGTGGGTCGACCTTGGCCAGCTGAGGGATGCCCACCCACCTGCTTTAGCACTGCCCTTACTCAAAAGACAGGGGCAGAAAATATAACCAAGCTGCAGGGTCAAGATCAAAGCAGGTAGGCCACTTAATAATTTTTGTGATGTGCAAAACAAACTATTGTAATTTGTTACATATTAAAACAGATTCGAATGGTAAGAAACTGGGATAAAATTAAAGCAACGTCTTTCTTTTTATCACTTCTGCTTCTCTCGTACTGAGAATGCACCCGTATTGAGATACACCTGTAGACCAACAGCCTGGCTGTGAGTGAAATCAAGATCTGATTAGAAATACTAACTCAGATATCCGCATCTTCATTTAGGGAGTCAAATCCACAGACTAGATTGTAGCGTAGCATTTCATCAACAAAATTCATGTGCTGTTTGAGTAGGTGTTATCAGTTGTATGCTGTTCGCTGCAGTTAAGTAATTAAATACCACGTTAATACAACTAGTGGTGTAATATGTACATGGTGTTTACTTCACCATAATCTGTCTTAAGGTATCTTCTTTGCTTTTGTAGAATGAAGTTGTTCCTATGAACTTCATTGAGTCTTTGACAACAGACTCAAGAATGAAGTCCATTCAGAACGGTGTCATTTTAAAGCCTCTAAGATTTAGGTCTAAGCTATCTCTTGAGTTCGTATAGCTCCATTAAAAGATGTCAGCTCTAGTCTTGAAAGCTGTATGTCCACATTAAGCTGCTACTCAGGGTAATTAAAGGACGAATGCATCTTCAGCTATTCTCACAGATATAGAGATAAGAAAGTCTCAGGATAACAAAAGGTCTGATTCTACATTCTTCAAACTTCTGTTTGAGGAGGGACCTGTCACTAGTTGGCCAGGATGGCCAGTTCCTGGAGAAAATAATTAGGAAATTGCTAATGAGCTGAAAACAACAGGGGAGCTATACTTGCCACTTAAGGTTATCAGGCAATAAAAAAAGAGAACTGGACTCCAGGAAATAGACTTACTTTTAATAAAAAGCCCCCATTTCCCAATACATCACCCAACACACAAAATAAATCATGATTAATGACAAAAAGTACAGTAACAAGCCCTTTAGAAGTTTGAGCTCTGTAACCTGCCTTCAGGGGAAAGAACCTGGTCAGTCCTTTCAAGCAGCAACATGGTGACAAAACCCATGTCCCTTTCCCAGAGACAGTCTCCTTTCCATTCATCTGGGGTGTAAGGGGAAGATGGTTCCTGCTCAAACCACAAAAAGACCAAAGATGTTAGACTGTAGAAATAATGTTGACTCACATTATTAATGAAATGTTTTTGATTAAAACTGTTTCACTACTTATTTCAAAAAGGTATTAAAAAAATTACAAAAGGAGAAGATCTATGGCTTTGTGATTACATGCCACCTCACCTGTGACACAGAATATTTGTTAACAAAGGGTCCCTCGCACTGTGTACTCAATAGCATAGTGTATGTATGTGTAATCAGCTGTATACAGCAATGAGAAATGAATTCTTAAACACTGAACTGCTGAGACATGTCTGGAACATTATGTGAAACTACATAATGGGGTGTGCAAGCATGCTTTTTTTGCACAAACATGGCTCATTTCACCTGGGGAACGGATTTTACGACATAGCTGGCCTTATGAACACATTTTCTGAGAGATGATGGGCTTAAGTTAATGCTTGGTATAAACTGGATGAGCTTTAGAGGTAGTATAATTTGCACTGCCAAGCAGCACTTTACAAGTTGCTGAACCTAAAGCCAGATTCTTGAAGTAAATCATAACTTGTCCTTTTCCAAGTGCCTTAAAAGCCTATGTCAGAGTTGTTAAAGAGAGACACTGCCTTGACAAAAATGCCATAAACATAAATGCTACACATAGGCTCAATGCAACAATAATCCAAAACTATTAGAAATGTCTCAGTCTTTTCAATAGTCTAGGAAAAACCCCCTTATTTTACTATCATAGACTTTCTCAAGAGAAAAACTTAACAGTTGTCCCTTGTGGCCACATGATGTTTCTCCAGTGGGAGACACTCCTCTATGAATTCTCCTAACAGCATGGAGCAGTTGTCCTCCTAGGGACACTACTCCAGCAGATTTTCTTCAACTACAGCCTTCTTTAAAAGAAGCCACCTGCTCCTACCTGAAGTTCTCCAGAGACTGTAGGTGTGCTTCTGCTCCACCACTGATCTCGATAGGCTGTAGGGTGTCAGACTGTCATCTCATCACAAGCCACAGGGGAACTGCTGCTCCACCAGAGTCACTGACCTGAACGTCTGCATAGTTGTCTTTCCCATGCACATCTCCTCTAACAACCTATTGTGGTTTTGCAGATACCACGGACCGGAGAAGCAAGACTCTAGTGCTAACATCGTCCCTTCGGGATCAGCCCTTCCAGCCTCGGG
>JAOXOE010060314.1:0-32205 GCA_028565055.1 Phoeniculus purpureus | reverse complement strand
GAGGTGGTTGAGGCCCATCCCTGGAGGTGTTTAAGGCCAGGCTGGATGAGGCTCTGGGCAGCCTGATCTAGGGTGGGGTGTCCCTGCCCGTGGCAGGGGGATTGGACTAGATGATTTTTTGAGGTCCCTTGCAATCCCTTATGATTCTATGTTGAGCTTCTAGTCCACAAGCACCCCCAAGTCCCTCTCCTCAGGGCTACTCTGCAGCCAGTCGCTATCCAGCCTGTCTTAGTATGTGTTCCTGTGCAACTTGGTCTAGGGGATCCTGCTGTGGCAGGGGGATTGGATTAGATGATCTTTCGAGGTCCCCTCCAATCTCTAATATTCTGTGATTCTGTGATATCATTTGTTTTTATTCTTACTATGGTAAGAGTAGCGGTGGTGTGAATTTCATATGTTAACTTTACTGTCTGATCCCAAGCAGTGATAGACACCCAACAATGTGGCTTTATATTTGGGTTCTCCATAAAAAACCTGTGGTTTCACAATGTGGTAAAAGCTCCTTACAGGGTTGTTTTTTTATTTCAGAATATTTTGCCTAAGACCTAATTTGGCTTTCTGATTTCCTAAGTGCTTCCAGTCATTTGAAGATGGAAAAGGTTATAAACGCTCACCAGAGACAAGAGGTGAGAAATAAGAAGAAAATGTTAATTCCTGTTTATAAATATAAATGTCTTCTCTACTTTTCTCTGTTCTTTTGGTAGTATCTTGGGGAAAATCTGCTGGTTCATCTTCAGAAATTATTTAATTGATGATTAGGCTGATGTAGCCAGGGGATAGAGTCGCTTCCCTGCTGGTTTTATTGCTGTTATGAAGCACCCTGTGGTTTGGAAGAAGGCAAAAGGAGTATGCACTAAACCAGGAAAAAAACCCAACCAAGGGAAAACACACACACAAAATGCAAAAAAGCTATAGATACTATAATAAACCTGATAAAACACACTAAAGCTTAACAAAAATTGCTTAAAGCACTAAACCGCGCTGAGGCTGCTGAAGCATGCGAAACGTACATAACCGCGAACACCCGCACATGCTGCTGCAAAAAACGCTGAAGACAGTGTAACGTGGTGCAACATGATAAATCACGTGAAACATGAAAATTGCACAACCCTACCAAACCAGCAGAACCATAGGAGCCACACAAATGCTAAAACGAGGGGGAAGACCATGCAGGACATGGTGCAGCTGCAAATTTGCTAAACGCTAAAAAATGCAAAAAACCTGAAGGAGGTTGATGCTGCTGTGGCGAGGGGATTGGACTAGATGATCTTTCAAGGTCCTTTTCAACCCCTAACCTCCTGTGATTAAGAGTTCAGTCTGAGGAGAGAGTTCAGCCCCTTCTCAGAAGCGCCCACCACTGCACCACGGCAGTTGTTGTTATTTTTATATGGTAGAAGAGTGATTCCTGTAGCGCAGACAACTTTGACTAATAACTAATTTTGCTTGTACACTGTACATCACTTCTAAGAATCTGGGGGATTTTTGACGTCTATTAGTATTGTAGTGAAGATGTGACCCACAGCAGATCAGTTGGCCAAGGCAGTGGCTGTATCCTTGTAGCTTGCTCTGGCAGCTACATCACAGCAGTGCTCCACAGCTGGAGGTCAAGGAGACTGAATGGTGAAGGTCAAACAATCTGAACTTCAAAATAGGTCTCTACAACTACTTTAAAAATTCTATCAGACCGATTAGATTTTTGCTGTCTACTCCAGGTCTGCGGGTACTTTTGTCCAGATCATTCATCCCATGAAGTGATGACATGTGACGTTCCATGGATGGAACAGCAGGTAATGGAGGAACTAAGCGAAGTCGTGTCCCTAAGCTGTTGCGGTCAGCTGTCCACTAACTGTAGCAGATGTTCTCTGAGAGACTTAAGGAATAATGTTGCTGTTGGCCTAATTGCTTGTTGCATAGTTAGCTGCTAGCTTTCGCAGTAAAAGCACCTTCAATGTGTGTGTCTGCTCACATAGGAGGTAATACCTTTGTTGTCTTTTTTATTTCCTCACTTATTGCCCTGCCACTATCACATTCTGTGTTCCCATGGAGCTTAATCCTCAGGTCTCTAAAATATTAAAGCTACTGGAGGCACTAGGTCAATGTTTCCCTGCATGCACTGAATACTAATGAGTCGTGGTGGTTCCTATTCCAGACTGAGTGATGGGACTTCCAGGTGGAGGAAGGATCAGAAAACCTTGCAAGCGCTGCACGGACATTGGCAGCTGTATTACAGCGTAAATAAAACCAGAGGAAACACGTTCAACAAAACTGAAGACTTGTTGGGGAGGGGGTTATTAATTAGAAAACACCACACAAGACAGATAATTTTACGTTGTGGCCGCGTTAGCTGTACGTCGCATCTAAACGCAGCTGTGCCGGTTCTGTAAACGTGATGTGTACGGACAGTTACCAGCTGGGGCTGGGCAGAACCCTCGTGAATGGCAAAACCTGGTTGCGAGCTCCGGCGTGTGACAGACCGTGAGTTAGTTTTTGGCACGGTGAGCGGAGCTGCCTGTCACGGGTCAGCACTTACCGGCTGTTGTGCCTGTGTATTACCACAGTGTCTGAGCATAACTCCTAAGTGTCTGTGGGTCTTCATATTGCCTCACTGACCTAGAAGGCCTTGGCAATGGAAGTTCATGGTCTGTGCTCTGCAGTCAGGAGGAAGGAATTAAGGTGGGGAGTAATCAGGCTGAATTAATTGATGGAGTAGAGGCAAAAGTCCCCTTAACAAGGGGGAAGAACAGACAAGTAGGAAGGAGAATTTGAAGTAGTAAATTAATTTGTTGTGTCTTTCCACACATGTTTCTTACCCAAATCACCGGAGTTATAAGAAAACACGAGGCTCAGTATGGAGACAAGGAAACTTGCAGTTACTCAGAGCGCAGGAGCAAAATGATCACAGTGAGTACAACCCTGAACTCGAGCTTGCTCATTTCCATTTCTAACCAGACCTGTCTCATGGCATGGAATAAATGATAATTACAAGCACTGCAGGAGCTTGTTGCTGTAATGACTGAAGCCTGAACATTCTGTGTTTGTTATTTAACTAAATTTGGTTATAAATTCCACGTTACATCTTAAAGATAAGAACCAGGGTTGTTCTTCATTTGGTTGCTTTTCACTTTTTAACCCACCGACGTTCCTAAGCCCAGACTGCTCCATTCTGCTTTCTTCCCTGAAAAGCAGCTAGTGATTTGATCTGTTATTTTTATTGTAGCAGCTTGCTCCGTTCAGGCTCATTCATGCATTGAAGCAAAGGGCTGAGTACTCCATGGTGACTTTAACTTTGGCTTGTTTTTATTAGGCGTAACAAGTCTGATTAGCAGTTTATGGAGATAATTGTGTGGTGGCTGTTGTGCAGCATCTGAGCCCCTGCAATAGCACAAAATATATCACACAAGATTTCCAGCCTTTGGGGGTTCTATTTCTGATTTTAGATTTAACAGCTCGGGGCTTGTACAGAACACAGGTGTGTTCTGTACACAAGGATCTTGTGTGTTCTCTCCCTGCTAAGGAGAAACCTTCACATGGAATGTTTGGGCAAAAGGGCGATTCAGAGACCAGGATGAGACTCAGCTCTGCCACTAGGCTGCACAAGACACTTTTTTTTATTTCCATTTATTACCCCTGCCGATTTTATTGACTTTAACTTCAACAAAACCTGCGTTTTAGAGATTTGAAACCACCTCTGGGGTTTTCACACTTCTTTGCATCTGAGATTATTTGTTTATAACATTTGATGGTTGGACTCGATGTTCCCAGGGGTCTTTTCCAACCAGAGTGATTATGTGCTTTCTTCAATTTCTTGAGTGGATTAACTCCTTGATTTCGTTTTTGTTAAAAAACTTCAATTATTTCCTTAGTGATTGTGCCGAGCCAGCATTTTTTCTTGAAAGAATTCATCTACTTTTTGTTATTTATTTCCTGTTTGCCTCAACTTACTTGGAACTGTTTATTCCTCTTATAGCTTTGGTGTCTTCATCCCTAACTCAAACTGCAAATGATCAATTTATGGTATTTACTTGAAACAAGTACCCTGATGCATTATTTTTTATAATTATTATGTAATTATTACAGAAAATTAATTTCAAGGATTTCTCACCTACTGTGAAAGGTATTTCCTCACGTCGGGTTCAGGTCTGCAATGCCTTTCTCTGCATTTGGGGATGCTTGCTGTCAGAGGCAGTTAATGAGAAGTGAGCTGCTGAGAGCTGGTGACAGTCTGTAAGGGATACAGGGCTTTCACAGCAGTCTAGCGTGGCTTATGGCTTTCATGCCATACATCCTGCTCTTAACTACAAAGGCTGCTTTAAGCAGAAATGACCTTTTGCCTTGGCATTCGTGGATCCATGACAATGCAGCAGCTCTGAAGAGCATCACAGGCTTCTGACTGCTCTACATGTTCACCTTCATATTTTAACTGGCACCAAACTGCACTGAGTTAACAATTTCAGTTAACTGTTCTTTTCATTCACGTGGTATTTGCACACTTAGTCCCCCTCAAGCAGATCCTGTTTTATGTCTTGCATTTGGTTTTAAAGAAAAAGTTGATACTGCATCACTTTAACCTCCTTTGATGAGGATTAGTTGCACAGTTGTAGTCATATACTGTCCTCTTAATGAGCAAGAAAGTCCTTTATAAATAGTTTATGAATATATAAATGAATAGTTTAGTCGCAATAAAATAGAGGGGGTGAAATGTATTTATTGAATAATTATTCAAAAAGAATGAGATTTTGAGAAGGATATCTAAGCTTTTCAGTGGAATAATACTAATACTACTACGTGTCAAAATTAGTCACAAATTTACCTCAAGTTCAGTCTGTTTAGCTTCAATTCCAGTTTGGTCATGTCTTCTGTTACCGCCCTGTATCAGCACTGCGTCTCTGCCAAAATCTGTGCCAGTTGAGTCCAGAAAACTTACCCTTCTGTTTCTGATGCAGGTAAAACACACACCCTTTTCTGCTTAACTTAGCACACAGACAGGTTTTTTCCTTGTTTTCAGCACTGCAGTTCATTTCCTTTCATGTACATTTTGCTCTGTCTCTGTGTTATTGGGGGCTGAAGCGATAGTCCTTGGCTTCTGGAGGATTTTTTAGTGCAGACTGCACGTAACAGCCAGAGCTAAGAATTCACACATCCACCTCATGGTAAGGAAGTGAATGTTGTTGTTCTGCTGAACCATCAGTTGTTAATCACAGAATCACAGAACGTTAAGGATTGGAGGGGACCTCGAAAGATCATCAAGTCCAATCCCCCTGCCACAGCAGGATCACCTAGACCAAGTCACTCAGGAACACATCCAGGTGGGTTTTAGATGTCCCCAGAGAAGGAGACTCCACACCTGCCCTGGGCAGCCCGTTCCAGTGCTCCGTCACCTTTACTGTGAATTTAAAAACTACTGTGTAGCAGTTACACCATTTGGGTGCTGTCAATAAATAAAAATGGAAGGAATTTCACTGTGGAGGCAAAATGAGGACTAACTAGCCCATAGTAGCTCTAGGTAACCCAGAGCTTTTCCTGGTTATCCTTGAGATATCTGAATAAAGCGTGTATATCTGAGTAAAGCTTTTCCGTCATAGAGCAGCAGGTTTTCTACAGCAAAACTCAACAGCTAGAAGCAAAGAAATGCAAAGCTGGTTTTGCTGGGCACAGTCAGAAAACTGTGGTATGGTTTGGGTTGCAAAAGACCTTTAGGATCTTGATCTAGGTGATCCTGCTGTGGCAGGGGGATTGGGCTCGATGACCTTTCGAGGTCCCTTCCAATCCCTAATGTTCTGTGATCCTGTGTAGGACCAGAGCGCTGGTTTGGCACTTTCAGACACACAACGACGGCATGGGAACAGATAATTCTGTAGCACACCAGCTACAGAATCACAAGGCACAGTACATCATGGTTGGTTTCCAAAGCACGACAATAACTTACAACATGTCGGAGCAAGCTGTGTAACAGGTAAAGGGCAGGTACAGCACTTCCCACTGTGCTTGACATCACGTGTGTGTGAAGCCAGGCAGTGCTGACAGGCAGTGGGTGAGGAACAAAGCAGTTCCACATACTGAAGCTGCCCTCCCACTGACTGTTCAGAACGCAATGCTGCAGAGGGGCTTGGATGTATTTTTTTTTGTCTGGGCAAACTTGACAGGAAGGCAGTGACTTCTGCACTCAAGAGCTGGTGTTTGGTATTCTAAATTGCCTCAGAAGTACAACCACCAAGGAAAAATGTTCTGGCTGTTTTATTTTGAGCAGCCATACGCACGCATGCTGCTGGGATACTTCATGAGTAATTAATGTTTTGTGAGTCTGAGACTCCTTAATTAGACCAGCAGTTTGAAATTATATTCAGCAACGCGGGATACAGCCTCTATCAGAAATGCCTGTAGTAATTATTACGAATGTAAAAGAGGTGACCTAGATGTGATTTAACTGAAAATATTTTCAGCAAAAGAAATTAAGTAAATGCTCGGTGTCCCTGTGAGATGGAAATAGCGAGTCCCTAACGACTCTCCTGCTGCATGATTTTATGCAAAACTGGTCTGTCAGGCTAATTCCAGGATTGCTTCTTGCCATTTGACCTCCCTTTCCTTGTCCTCAACGTGGCTTCAAATGGTGAAACCCTCTAACAATGTACCTGCAATATTAATGGGAACAGGGCTCAGATGTCTGCATTGAAACACCTGCATCTCGGGCAGTGACCCCTGACGCACTCACTGAACCTTTGAGGAAAAGCACCTCTAAAGCATTAGCTCTCCAGTAGCAACTTGCCTAACACGCTCAGGATTGTTTTTAAAACAGGCTGTGTAAGGTTATGGGATTAAGGTTTCATCTCCATGATACAAAGAAGCATAGAAACACCATGGCAAATGGGAAAAGCCTGGGTACTCGGGCAGTTACTGCCTGTGTGTATGGGATGTGGAACAGGAGCTTTTGGGGATGATACAAGGCTTGTGATGGGATGTCCAGAGGAGGAACCGAGTAGTTACATGAGAAAATAGAAGGGTAAGAGGATAACAAGAGATGATCAATTGTAAGCAGGGCTGGTCAGTGCATTTGTCTGGCTGGCCCTGCACCTCTTCAGCACAGGCTGCTCAGATTCCTCACTAAACTCTCTTTCTCACTATTGTCCTGAGTGTGTGTGTATGTGGATTGAGTGCCAGCAGCTCTTGGGGGGGACCGTGGGTTACAGCAAGGACACTTGATGTCTTTGCGTCTGCGATGGGAGAGGTGGGGGTCCATGCCAGCAGTGTAGGTGCATACATCTGGGTGTGATCACTAGTGACTGTCAAGCAGGACCAGCAGCCAGCAGGGTAAGAGGCTGGGACCCAGGTGTCAGCATAGCTGTAAATCTGGGTCAGATACTGGAGAGACCAATGTCATGTGGCTACTGCAGGGGTCAGGAGATCCAAGCCTGCTACTACCGATACTACAGGGACTGGGGCTGACTGAGACCGGTTTGCGTATCTTTGTTTTTGTGTGAGGCAACAGAGCAGGGAGGACTCTCTGTGGCTATGATGTACATTATGTGTATTTTCCTCTCATAGACCTTCATTCTGATCAGTCAGAGAGGGAACAGGATGAGGCCTTTGGTGCCATCTGTGTGTTTCTGGGAGTGTTTCTGTCTTGGATTTGTTTATCATTTGTTGTCTGTGTTTATCACCTACTGGCAGGAGAGAAGAGCAGTTTCTGGTTACTATAAGGTGACCTCTCCTATACATCAGGAGCATTGAGGACTGGGGGTGCTGAGGCAAACATGTGGATAAATTAAAGGCAAGATACCTTGTTTGTTGTGAACCACAATTAGGCTCTCAGGGTTCCTGTAAAAAAAAAAAAAAACAAACCTGACCATTTCTGTTTCTTTCCTTGTGTTTATCTGTTAATAGTTTTTATATGTTCAGCAGTTACTTGGAACATTCTGTTGTTTGATGTTTTGATCCTGTCTCTGAGGATAGACTATAGCTAACTAACCAAACAAAACCAACCAAGCAATAACAAGAGGTGGACCAGGCACCTGAATGCATGTTTGCTATGGAACCACAGAATCACTCTGGTTGGAAAAGACCCCTGGGATCATTGAGTCCAGCCATCTACCCTACCTTACGAGTTCACCCTTAAACCAGATCCCTCAACACCTCATCCAAACAATCTTTAAACACATCCAGGGACTGTGACTCAACCACCTCATTGGGAAGCCCATTCCAGTGCCTGACCACCCTTTCTGTGAAAAAATTCTTCCTAATATCCAGTCCAAACCTACCCTGTTGTTACCTGTATGTGCTTCTCCCTTGTGGTGGTTTCAAAGATTAGAAGACATTGAGTCCAACATCAGTAGCTTGTCTAGCAGACTACTGAGACAGCCATGCTTTTGAAGAAGAAGAAAATCACCTTTTTTCTTTATTAACACCGTTTGAAGGATCTGTTTTGATTTCTCTTAATAGGTTCTAGACTAACCCAGCAGAACACCAGAAATTCAGTCTCAGCTAAGTCTGCAGAGCTGACACACATCAGCATTTGTTGTTGCCTCTGAAATCGAACTCAGGAGACAAAATAGATTCTGCAGAAAGTAAGGTCATGGTCAGCCTTGTGAGTTTGCTTTAAAAGAATTAAGAGTTTCTGCCTTTAAGGGCAAAACCTCAGTTCTCATGAGGTAGAAAACTCGAACCTGTAACAGTGAGTGATGTTTATTTGAAGATTGCGGGGTCCCGTCTGCATGGCTTTTAGTTCTTTTGTTTTCAATAAGAGTTGCCATGTATCGAATGCAGTAGCTGCTGACCTCTGTATGTTTAGGCTGGCTTCCAGTTTCCAGCAGGAAATGTTCCTCTGGCTGAGCTAACCGTGAGGATGACAATTCTCAGGGTGTTTTCTGAGCCATTAGTGCCTGTAAATTAAGAAAGAAACCTTAAATGAATTTCACTCTGACACAATGAAATTTTATTGCAGTGTTATTAAAGGAACAATACAGATAATCAGCTCGTATGAAGAAGAGTGCAGAACAGTACTGCTGGAGCTTTATAAGGACAACAGCAAGTTTTTATTGAAAACCAGTCTGATTTGCCACGCTGTCAGTTCTGATGCAGTGTGCTTAGGATTTGGTTCACAAGTTTTTATACTTCTACAACATATTGTTGTTAAGTTTGTTTTGTGTCGTCTTGTTTATCATCCTGATCCTTAACCCCTTGGTTCTTCTCCTGAAGCTGATGGCTGCTCTCAAAAGCAGGGCTAAATATATACCCTAGCAGTTTTGAAAACAGATGGTAGGATGAAGGGCAATGGGTGTAAGCTGGAGCACAGGAGGTTCCACATCAATATGAGAAGGAACTTCTTCATGGTGATGGTGATGGTGACAGAGCACTGGAAGGGGTTGCCCAAGGAGGTTATGGAATTTTCTTCTCTGGAGATGTTTAAAACCCATCTGGATATGTTCCTGTGTGACTTGATCTAGGTGATCCTGCTGTGGCAGGGGGATTGGACTGGATGATCTTTCAAGGTCCCTTCCAGTCCCTAACGTTCTATGATTCTGTGTGTAACAGCTGCCAAGCTGCAGGTTATAAACACCAAAGGCACTGTTTAAAGATTTTTATTTAAATGCATTTGAACTTAAGAATCATATTGGGAAAACAGAGTTCTCCTCAACATTCCCAGCCATTCCTGAGTGCCCTCAGATTAGTTTTGTAATGTTTTATAGTCAAAATTGTTTTAGAAGCGTTGCCTCGCATTCCTTAATGAAATGCAGCGCTCGCTTTAGCAAACAGTAATTTTGTCAGCACGTGTTCATTTTAATTGTGTTTGCTCTGTTTGGTTGGGAGCATGTTGTTCTGCAGTCAGGTTTGCAGTAATGTTATTTGTCTCAGCACAAAATTCCCAACACATAGACAAACGACCCTATATAAACCTACAAAACAAAGTGTTGTTACAGTCACACGTGACAAAGTAAGTTCATGTCAAAGCCACATAAAATGCTTCTGGTTACAGGCGTTAACCAGAGTCACACAATTATTTAGGCCTGCAAACGCAATCAGAGCTGCTTCTCCAATTAACTCTATCCAGATTTATAGCAACAGCTGAAGCTGTCCTGGACTACTGGGATAGTACTGAAAGTCTCAGTTCTCAGGAACATTCTAAATCAGAAACAGAAAAATCTGCGCGTAGATGCCAGTCAGATATTTTAATGGCTGGAAACACTGAAACACATAGAGAGATGGAACGTTGGATTAGCTAACGAGGGTCGTGCCTGGTTTGTACTTGGATGGGAGATGGTCTGGGTACACCAGGTGACGTAGGCTTACCCTGCTCCAGTAGTGGGGGGTTGGAGTTAGATGATCTTTCAAGGTCCCTTCCAACCCATAAGATTCTGTGATTCTGTGAAAATGCCCCTTTTTTCATCTTTCCAGTTTTCTGTGCTCTTATAGCTGATCAATATTCACAGAATCACAGAATCACTCTGGTTGGAAAGGGCTCCTGGGATCATCGAGTCCAACCATCTACCCTACCTTACAAGTTCACCCCTAAACAAGATCCCTCAACACCTCATCCAAATGATCTTTAGACACATCCAGGGATGGCGACCCAACCACCTCCCTTGGGAGCCCATTCCAGTTATAGTAACTACAGTTAGCTTCACTGGGAGCTTTGTTAATAAATGGAAACAAGAGTTGATCTTTAAGTAAGTATTTAATGACTTGTTACGTCTCTTGAGATTGCATTTCCTTAACACGACACTTGTTACTGATTCACCAAGTCAGAATCATTTGTGTTTGTGTGTTTGGAAAAAAAATAACATTTTATCTGAATGTGATCGTTGCAGATTAGCAAATAAAGGATTAGTCACCATTTATGTCATGTGTGGTCAAATCAAGTCTGGACACTTTAGTTCTGAGCAGATTTATTTTCCTTTTGAGATTTCTGACAGTCTGGCAGCTCAGATAAAAGACTCTTGAACTTCTTAAAGTAGACTTTGCCCTTTTAATTCTGAAATAATATTGCAATTAATGAGGAACAAGTTGAAGGATCCAACCTGTATACACTGGTGACTCAAGTAAACTTACAGACTGATCCTAAGATACTGAAGTACTAAATAGTTTCCCTTAAAAAAAAAAAATCCATTTGGTGGACTGGTGAGGGGGTAGTAACATCTGATTCTTTCACGTATTTGCTTTATTAATGTCTTATTGAAGTTCCTGTAGATTGAAGCGTCTCCCCACGAGACAGAGCCGTGCTACAGAGAATTTTGAAACAAGTTAATAAACTGATTCACTCTTGGCTTTACTCCTCATTACCAGAGAACAGTTGTCAGCAAAAATCCAATGGCTTCCACAAAAAATTAACCTTACTTCACCTCTCAATTGCAGGGTTTTGTGGCTATGATGACGACCCACCAGTCAGAGGCCAGGGCATCACAGAATCTTACAGGTTGGAAAGGACCTCGAAAGATCATCTAAATCCAACCTCTCCTGCCAGAGCAGGATAAGCCTACAGGACCCAGTGTTCTCGGATGGTTTCCCATACAAGTACAAACCAGACCCAACACTGCTTTACTTCTGAAACAAGATTAGACTTTTCTGCAGGGTGGCATGGCCACAAAGGAAGGCTGGTGCTGCAGAGGCTGGGTGGCACAGCTGAGCCAGGGACAGCCGTTAGTGCTCAGCACACTGTAACGGTCCCCACCAACAGCCACCCAACAGCTGCCATTGGGGCCCGGGGCTTTGCCTGATCCCATCCAACAGCTCCTGGCTGGAGCTAACGAACAGCTCGGTGGCCAAATAGGTGGTGAGTGGGGTTGGGAGGGCTCTGGCTTCTTTTTCTGTGGTGAAAGAAAGCTTGCACAGTGGATTTCAAAGTGTAGAGACATTTGTAAATGCAGGTGATGTCTGTAGTGGGAAAGTAGGTCTTTAGCTGTGGCTTGGTTTAGGTAACTTTCTACCTTCCTTGCACTTCAAGGGCTCCAATATGATGAAGGGGGTGGAAACAAGGTGACAATTCCTGTTAAAGGCACTGAACGCCACAGGATAATAATAAAGCAAAACTGACCCTGTAGACTCAGGCTGTGTGATACTACAGGAAGTAAAATTAGTTACCAGTGGGGTTACTAGTCCTGTGTAACTTCTGCTTCAAGGAGTGTCCAAGAGCTGGCTGTGGGCAGCACTGCTGTACAAGCACCCTAGTGCTTGTGGGCTGCCCTGGCCGACCCTTGTTTGAAAAAGCCAAGCAGTTAAGGAAGGCTTGTATTTTGTTTATTGAAAACACATCCTAGGTCAGCTCTAAGCAGCCATTAAATAGTTTCTTACAAGTGCTGAGGGAGAAAATAACACTGATATGGCTTGGATATCCTGTCCCAATTCATTACAGTACCAAAGGCACACGTTGTCCTCTACTGGTGTGCTTAATTTTTGACCTGCAGACGCTAAGGCAGAGGTGCTCATGCTAAACACAGGCATTTTAGTGGTGTCTCAGCATTGCTTGCTGGCAGTTGAAAAGATCAAGTGTTTCAGTTGACCATCAGCTGGATTTCAAGTCCTTATATCCCTGTAGTATTTGATCAGTTAAGCCTTCATAAATTATTGTGGCTGATTTTGGTGTAATTTGAAAATACGTCTTGATCCTTGTGCAAAAGCAGAAGGCAGTTTTTGATTTTGTTTGCGATCAAGAAAAACGGTGTTTTCAGTCTTCTGCAACTTTCCTTTTGGTTTAGCTCTCCCATCTTGCTATGTTAATAAAAGTGGATGACATAGGTGAGTCATTGGCATCCTCACTTTTCTCCAGTGATGTTACACCTCAGGTTTGTACTGGAGCGTCCTGGGTGTAGAGCTGGAAGGCAAGCTGGTTTTCAGTGCTTTTTTACTCTGTGTTAATATCTCCCTGATTAAAAGCACGACGGTCGTGTTAAAATGGATGTTTTAGGTAACTATTTTTTGCTGGATTTAGGATGTTTTAAAGTATCATTTCAGGCTCTTTCCATAGGTAGTTGATGTAGTAGATAACTCCTAAAACATTCAGAAGTTAATTTTTTCTTGTCCTGTTAAAGCAGATGTGATTAATGCGATAGATGTGTTTGCCTTTATAGTTCTATATTATTAATTTTCCACTGATTTCTATCAAGGTTTGCAGATCTTCTCAAGTCTGAAGTTTACACTGAGTGCTCCGTGAGGAGGGAGTCATTGCTGCAGATTTAATTCAGTGGTTACTTTCTTGCCGTTAGGATGAAGAATACCGACCTCAGATGGAGCAGCAAAGCAAAACGCTGAAAGAAAAACTGGTGTCTCGTCTCCACTTTGATGCAGAGAGGGCAGAGGTACTGCTTATGGCAAAAAGCAGGTGTGCTGGTTGTGACCCTGCTGACAGCAGAGAAGGCGGCTGCAGTGAACTGGTGAGAATGATCCTGCTCTTGAAGTGGACTGCGGGTTAATGTTTTAACTGCAGTTCATGTCCTGCTGGCTGTGGTACCATTACAAGGCTGACTTAGAATTAACTTTTACAATTGCATAGTCTTAAACTAGAGCTAGACACGGAAGCACGTGTATTCCCGAGTTCTTCCTGTATCTGGGTGCCCAAAAGCCCCAAATTAATTCTTTAAAGATTCTGGTCAGTGGTGCAAATCCTGGAGGCAGGGTTAGCTTGGGGCCTCACAAAGCGAGGGCTGTGGTGTGGGCACTGCCAACCTGTGGGGCTGGGGCAGCTGTGACTCAGGAGAGTGCAGCCCTTAGAAGGGTATTAATGAGCTTTTAGAAGGGTATTAATAGTGGCCCTAAAACTAGATGTAAGCAGAGTTTTATCAGAGTATTGAGGCCTGTAGAGACTCTCTGAGTGTTTCCAACAATGTTAATATTGAATTAACTTCTGCACGGCTGGTGCAGCTCTGGGGACTGAAAAACTGATGTTAATAATAGGCAGGCATCCTTTGTGTGGCCAGCTCTGATCTGCACAGGATAATCCTAGATTTATAGTATTTTTACATGTATCTTTTTTTTTTTCCTTTTAAATCTGGCTTCTGCCTGGGAAAATGTTAATTATGTATTTAAAGCCTGTGCAGTTGTGGGTGTGAAAGCTTTTCTCCTGGGAACCTTGCTAGGAGAACTTCAGAGGCGAATATTTCTCTTGAGGCATTTTCCTGAAGGATTTATCAGTATTTGATACTGAAAAACAACTAAAATGCAGAAATGTGGATTAAAAGTGTTTGTGCTTAAAACCCTGCCACAGTTCTACCATGCTGGTGGAGTCTCCTCTCTCTCTCCAAAGCAGAGTTCAATGAAGAGCCTGACACTACCTAAATGCTCTTGCCAAGCATCTACCATATGGGATACCTTTCATCATTCAGAATATCTCCTCATAGCACTAAAATCACAGAACATTAGGGATTGGAAGGGACCTTGAAAGATCATCTTAATCCAAGCCCCCGCCACAGCAGGATCACCTAGATGAAGTCGCACAGGAACACATCCAGGCGGGTTTTAAACGTCTCCAGAGAAGGAGAGTCCACAACCCCCAGGGCAGCCCCTTCTAGTGCTCTGTCACCCTCACCATGAAGACGGTCGCTCTCAACTATGAGAGAGGCCATAAATTCTGTTTTACACTGTCTTAGGTTTTTGTTACCCGTTGTGATCTGTTCGTTCTTGGCATTCGTATAAGGTACCCAATTTCTGTTTTATGATGCTAATATGAACAACTAAAATCAGACCTCTACATTTACATTGTCAATCTCTTGAACCCATGTAAGTTAAACCCATGTAATTTAACCTAACTTGCCTGATTAATTGAACTGTTTTCATTTAGTTAGTGTTTGGCTCAAGTGTCTCAAAAAACAATGATCTGTTGTAAATAAATGTACAATTTATTGTTCTGAAAGTATAACTGCTTCAGGCCTAGGTTGAAGGAAACAGTATAAAGCAATTTTATACCCCAGATCAAAGTACTAGACATTAATTTTAGTGCTCAAAGCACGGTGATTTTAAAGCAATTTACTAAGATTCTTATTTACAAGTTAATCTTCATGCACACAAAACGCTGTATGTATAATCTATAATGAAAGATTAGTTAAGCTGTCAGCTGTGGGTTTGAAAATGTTTTCCAGAGTCCTTTAAAAAAGTCTTTTGGAAATGTTTTAGATTATAGTTACTATAATATTATAATTATATATATAACAATTATATGTAATATATATATATAATTAGTATATTAGACCACTTCCTCAGTAGTTACAGAAGTTAATGTGTTTCTGTCCTTTGCTCCTTTGCCTTGTTTTAGATTATAGTTATTATAATATTATGTATATTACATATAATAATTATAATTCGTATACTAGACCACTCCCTCTGTAGTTACAGAAATTAATGTGTTTCTCTGTCCTTTGCTCCCAGCCATCCTCACTAGAGAAGAAATACTCTATCCTTCGCACAGCAGTTTACAGAGGGAGGAGAGACAGGAAGCCCAAAGCAGCCATAAAAGAGGAAGATACGTGTTTTGGAAATGGGTATGTGAAATCATATTCCTTCATAATAACTAGTTGTTCTCTGCTACTTAAAATTTGAAACAGCAGTGGATGTCTTGTACTGAATTAGTTGATTGCTTCCCTGTGAATTCCCTGTGGGATTGACACTCCAGCACATTTTATAATTTTCCCCAACATAATGAAGTCTCAAGTACCTGAAGTCTCAAGTCACTGAAACGCTGAAGTGCTACTGGAGTCACGGCAAATGGAATACAGTCTGGTCAGTGGGGAATGATGTACCCTACGAACCTGTGCAAACGCATTCTTCTGTATAAAAGACCAGTATTAGTGTTTTTCAGAGTTAATGGTGGATATGATGGCTGAGTTGACTGTTTAATGTTTATTGTCTTGAAGTGAAACTAAAGACATACTCATGTTGCTCTCAAATACCATAGCAAGAACATTTGAAGTGGCGTGAGGAGATGAAGGGATGATGTATAATTGCAAAGAATTGAAGGTGTGGAAAAATTGCTGCAGTGGGGTCAGTGATGTCTATGGTCCCATTTCTAATGTTAGGAGGAGTAGGATGACCTAGATGAAGTCACAGAGGAACATGTCCAGGCGGGTTTTAAACATCTCCAAAGAAGGAGACTCCACAACTCCCCTGGGCAGCCTGTTCCAATGCTCTGTCACCCTCACTGAAGAATACAAATGTAATGCAAGTTGTATTTTACTTGATTGTTTCACTTTGCCTGTTTGAGTGAGTCTTCAGGCTGTTTCCTCAGAGAGTATACTGTTCCATTTCAGACTCCCAAGAACACCTAAGGAGGGAAGAGAAGAAGTTGTTTGTCAGCCTGCTACAGTGTCAGAGCACGAGACAATGAAGTTAAAGGGGAGCACAACAAAACCAGTGTCCTTAACAAAGAATGAGGATTTGAAAAAGACACTTCCCACACCTTCTGCTTGCAGAGGTGCTCAGCGTGGTTCTGGCACACCACCTTCATCTTCTGTGCATGGTAAAGTACCTACAATGACAATGTGACTCTCTGTCCTCATTGTCGTAACAGTTCTTTTTGACAGCTGCAAATACACAGTGGCCTCCAGGACATTGCTGATGAAGAGTGCTGCGAGTCCCAAGCGTTCCAGTTTTTACTTAGCTGTGGTCTGATAGTTCATCTTCTGGCCTTCTGCTGAAAACAGCAGTTAGTGGTTTTCTAATATTTGGTGAGATATGGTGTTGGCAGCTTTAGCATGAACATAGACTCTGTGCCTCTCTAAGGCCTTTAGTAGGGAATGCTCCTCTCTTTCTAACCATTACCGGGGATGCAAACACTTACTTTGCAGGTGGTGAATACATCACAAGACTTCTGCAAAGCTTCACATCGTCTACAAAACAAAAAAGGAACAAAGGGAATAGTGGAGATGTAACACTAAACACTAACCTTAATTCAGTAGAGTAGCTGCGACGTGCATAGCGGTATGCGACTGGTCTGGTTTTTAGAAGTTATTTATTCAGACTTCTTTTCTGAGTAGATTTACCTTCAGTGAGAAGGCTGTCCAATGGCTCTTGAGTGTGCTTTTTCTTGCAGGTGGTAATAAAAACTAAGTATATGATTGTCTTTCTTACTGTCCTCCAGTCAACATGAGGTACTTTTACAGTGAGAAGCGAGATCCTTTCTCTAAAATACAAAACCATAATTCCTAGAATTTGTACGTATGGGGAAACGAAATTGCCTGAAGGTTTTGTGGATTTGTGATCAAAAAGGAAAAGCTGAATTAGGAAATACTTGTGCATTATTATCTGCTTTAAATGACTAATATTTTAATGTTTAATGTGTCAGTTGTAGATAATATTAGAAAGACTGAAATGGAAGCAGCTGCTTTGGAACCAAGTTGCCATGAAAAGGTTTGCAAGCAACCAGAAGTTGAAAGATCTTCTAAAAAGCCTTTGAGAACCAAAGTTCATTCTTATGATACAACAGGTATGTAAGTTACCCTTGGAAGGGGGAGAAGTCTAGGCTGTTAGTTATTCCTACAACCAGCTTATTTATTTACTTCAGATTTACACTGATATAATGGAGATTGTATTCAGATGCTACTGGTTTTCCCCTCACACATTTCCTGCCTTTAGAGAAAGAGAACACAAGTAGGGGAGAGCTGATGCAGCTGTAAATCACAAAATCATACAGCTTGGAAGAGACCTTTAAGATCATAAAGTCCAACCATTAACTTAACTTGACTAAACCCATTGCTAAACCTCATCCTAAAGTGTCACATCTACAGTTTTAAACACATCTAGCGATGGTGATTCAAGCATCCACCTGGGCAGCCTGTTCCAAAGCAGAAAGGGTTCCAAACCCTTTCTGTGAATACATTTTTCTTAATTTCTAACCTAAACTTTCCCTGGTGCCACTTTAGGTCGTTTCATCTTGTCCTACCATTTGTTACCTGTGAGAAGAGATCAACACCCACCTCTCTGCAATCTCCTTTCAGCAGCAACAAGGTCTCTCCTCAGCCTCCTTTTTTCAGAAAAGCCACCCCCACCTCCCTCAGCTGCTCCTCACAAGCCTTGTTCTCCAGACCCTTGACCAACCTTATTGCCCTTCAAGAAAGTGCTGGCATTTTAAACCTTATTTCAAAGGCTGTCAGCTCTATGCTCTCTGTTCTCCTTGTGATGTTGGCAGGGTTTCATACCTCATCTCAGAGCAGAATTGTAGAGAGCACCTGAATTTATATTTTACATCTTATAGCTATCTACAGTAATTTCAGAACTGAACTTCTAGAATTAGTGTTGGGGCAAATAGACTTTTCCCATTATTTCTCCAGACACCACAACATTTTTCCTTTTTGCAGATTTTTTTTCTAGGCACATTTTAATAGCCATTAGAAGCCATGGGGAAAAGTGTGTTTTTGGTGCTTTCCAGGAGTTCTCAATTTTTTTCCATAACATTGCAAAGTCTTTTTGTTCAGCTAAAGTTTCCTTTTCCTATACTGGACTAGACTGGTCTCATTTCTAGTAGTATCTTTTCATGTAAAAAGGAATTTATTTTCAATACATGACAGAAGGTTATTAATGTTACTCTTTTATTTTCACCACTCTATTTGGCTGAGGTTTTTGCTCTTCAGGAGCCCCTCTTCTTATTGTTGCAGTCTTTTGACATTTGAGATAGTCTTTGGGCATTGAACTGTGTTTTTTCTATAAAGTACTTAGAATTTTGCTGTGTAAATTACACCAAATGAATGTAAAATCATTGGACATTGAAGTTACTTTGAAGTCAGTTGAATACATGTCCTTCAACAGCAGCAAGCACATTTGGAGTGTTCTGATGGCTTCTTATTTTTTTTGAGGAAGACTTTCTAAGACATGTTTTCATCTTCTTTCAGTTCAGTCTGAATAACATTAGACTAACCCTTGTTAGACTAACCCTTGTTGCACTAACACTTGTTAATGAAACCAGAGAAGGAATGGCCAGCTGGCTTGTGTAATTAACCTAAATCTTTTTCTTTTCTCCATGTATCAGAACCAGTTGATGATGTTATAATGCATATTTGGAGGCTTCAAGGCAAACTTGGCTGGCAAACAAAGTTACCATCATGTGACTGGTCAGTTAGAGAGGCTAAGGTCACCAGACTTCATAAGGTCACTTTCACGGTGATTTGTACTTTCCTTTCTCCACGTACTGTGCAATTAATTACACAATCTAGAAATGGTGGGGCTTACAAACGGAAAATGTTTCCTGAAAGCTTTTGCCTTTGAAAAAGGGTAGATCTGTTCTTAGAGTCATGAAATGTTTAAAGGCAATAAATAAACTCTTAGAATTCTAATTAGCAGGATTGAACAATTAAAGTTCAATCTTAATTTAACAATTAAGTTAACCTTAAAAAATAGGAGGTTGCACTTTGCAGTGGTCAGAGCATCTGGGAGGAGAAATGGTACCAGAAATTATTATAGGAAGAGAATAGTGGTAGTGAATTTTTTGGTCCATCTTTGGTCCATAGCAATCACTTAGTACTTAGCCAGTGCTCCCCGTAGTTGAGCTATTCTACCACTAATTGTGGTCATGTCTCTCCCGATCAGACACACTGTTGTATGATGATGCATTTTCAAAACAGCCAGATATCACTGATCCCTGCAGTCTAACTGTTAAGAGCATTGTGGTGTTCTTTAAGCTTAACGACGCTTATTACCGCTTCTCTAGATGGAGAAACCTAATTAGGAAAATGTTTCTTCAAATTTGGATAAAGAACTTGGAATGCAGATTATAGGAGACTTTGCTCAACACTTTGCTGCTGAGGGAAGAGAAGTAATTTGGTGTAGAAATGATAATAGGACAACTTTCTAGTAAATTCAATATTATTACTAAACTTAGTTAATTTATCTCATAGTAAAATATATATAGACATCTAACTTGTAATTATGAAAAATACATATGTATGTATCTACATATAAAACATTTCCTCTTTTGACAGAAACCCTTACTGCAAGATAGTGGCGAATATATATACTGTCTTCTGAGAAACAGGAACGACTTTACGGCTCCCTACAACCCGTACGATCTGCAGCCTGTTTCTACAAATACAGCTTTGCAAAACAAAGCGTATTGGACCATTACAGCTTCATTCGTGACTAAGGTACCATATTGTGCAGCACGCAGAACAACACGAACCCAGAAATTTCCAAAGAAGTAACATTTTATTTATTATTGTATTGTATTCCCATTGCAATTACATCACTTTCCTTGCTTGAGAGCTTACTGGTCCCTCCTCAAGACAAGAGCTCTGTTGACTTTGAGCTTAACATAGCTAATTTTTGCTCAGGCACATGTTTAGATCTTGAGCTACGGTGTAGTTCAAGACCAGGTGTATCAGGAGACAGGTAACTTAAAATTTAGCACCAGTAATCCACTAACTACGTGCAATTCTGGATATAGCAGTGCACAGCAGGGACATCCTGCATGTTCTGATTTCAGGCGAGCATACCCTTTGACAGTTGTGCGTGGACCTTGGCAATGTTCATGACTTATCTTTGCTTCTTCTGACCCTTTACTCTTTGCACTGTCAATAGGTAAGCCCTCAGTGACTTATTGATCACTCTTTGTTTGGTCTTGATAGCGTTCCCTTTTTAAAAAAATAAAAGAGCAAATTTATTCTCCAACTCAGGATGAGATTCCACAATTGGTTTAAGCCCATGTAAGGCTCAAAAGAGGCTGTCTCTAACCCATCCTCTCCATTTTTGGTTACCAGTTACCCAGACAGGTAATTTCAGGGCCAGTGTGCTGGATTGTCTCAGTAATGTAGCTGAAAATGAATGAAAATACTTTACGTGTGTATTTCTTTGCTTGACAGGTTAATTTTCAGTCAGATTAGAGAGCTAATCCATCTCACCAGGAGCAGAGAGTACTGACACTCCTAAAAATACTGATGCTACTAAAAATAATACCTTTTAAGAACATGAGCACTGCATTGCATCATGTTTCATCTGGTCGTAAGTGGCTTTGAAGACAACTCAACTTTGAAGCCATTTTTCTCTCTCACATCAGTAAATTATACAACTAGTATGACAGTAAACTTGCATGGAAGAAGTGATAATTGCATCACTTACATAATTGGATTGTTGCTGGATGCTAAAGTGAAACTCTTTGTCGTATTCATGAGATACTTGATTTGAATGTCAGAAAATTGCAGACATAACTTACGCTGATGCAATTGCTGTTGTTGGAATGGGGTACGTGTATTTTCTGCCTGCAGAGGTACTGAGCTTTTATAAAACCAAACTGGAAAACTAAATGTTGGGAACTTGACTGAGGAAAAAGATGGCTGTGACCTTGTTCCTTTGCCCTCAGAGCGCTGGCTGTGGTACAGAAATCTGAAGTACAGTCTTGATTGAAATACAAAGCGATTTGTTCCAAAACATCTATTATAAATGATCCACTACTTGCTTTGGCAAAAACCACAGAATGATTCATTCAGAATAACTAATTAGTGCTTAGTAGTCTTCTGTATCTCCTAGACTTGTATGACAGATAATGATGGGTTCTACAAAAGTGCATTTGCCCGTTGCCACTGTACTGAATTCTTGCCAGTCAGACCTCATCCATAATTTGAAAAGGAAATTGCTAATTAATATTTTTAATATTCTTTCACACAGATGTGAACATTCAATTCTCTTTGGAAAATAAAAGCTCTGTTTGCTTACCCTGTTGTCGATGTGGCTGTAGGATGCTGTTTGCCTGCTGCAGACATATGGCAGAGGTTCAAGAGAAAAAAAATCTTTACATGAGTCCAATTCTCTTGTCCTTTCATTTGGTATTAGATCTTGTAGTTGTAGGAAGATATTGATACCCCATAATTTCACTTGCTAAGAGCGAATCATAGAATCATTAGGGATTGGAAGGGACCTCAAAAGATCATCTAGTCCAAAACCCCTGCCATAGGCAGGGACATCCCACCCTAGATCAGGCTGGCCAGAGCCTCATCCAGCCTGGCCTTAAACATCTCCAGGGATGGAGCCCGAACCACCTCCCTGGGCAACCCAGTCCAGGCTCTCACCACTCTCACGGTGAAAAACTTCCTCCTCACATCCAGTCTAAATCTACCCAGCTCCAGCTTTGCTCTGTTCCCCCTAGTCCTGTCACTACCTGAGATCCTAAAAAGTCCCTCCCCAGCTTTTTTGTAGGCCCCCTACAGATACTGGAAGGCCACAATAAGGTCACCTCGGAGCCTCCTCTTCTCCAGACTAAATGACCTTTGGAGGTTCCTTCTACGAAAACAACATTAGCAGACAAAACAAAAAGTGGTGAAGTCTGCCAACCCTGAGGCCATCAGTGTTCATACTTTTTGACAATGAATGAAGATTTGGTAACAAGTTGTCAAATTTCTTTCTGAAAGAGACTTGTGTACTTATTTCTTCACTTTTTCCTAGTTTTCTGCAGACACTAAATTAGGAGAAACTGAAATAACACCAGTGCCTCAATGGCTGCGTGAGAGAGAGCTGTGTTACAAGTTACTTGATTTGAAATTCTTCTCCAATTTCAGGTAAGGAAATGAAGAAAATAATTGAAATTAACTAATTGCAGTAGTAATTTTCAACATCTTTGAATGATAAAATGCCAAATTAATGTTAATTCCTTTGACATTTAAGAATTGAAATATCTAAAGGCTACCCAATATATTTTTGGCTCTTACTACTAACTCATTAAAGGAACTAAATGTATTTTTTTAAATGTTATTTTTTGCTTCTTGTTTGTTTAACCTTAGAAAAAGTAAGATTCTTTCTAGTAATACCTTCATATGCTCTAAACCTGAAAAGGTGAGTCAATTCTTTCATTTGTTGTCTAGCGCGTTATACAGGCTAGTATGGAATGACTATTCAATTGTTCACTTGACGTAGACTGCATCCAAGAAAATTCTGCAGTGTAAAACAGAAGAAAATATTTAGTGGTGAAATTGCCACATCCTTCTGGCTGGCTGTTTTGGAAGCATCAATAAGAAACAGCATAGCTGAATTTTAACCTCTTGCTTTGACAAACATTAAACATCCATCACGTACCAGTTTATTTTTATTACTTTCTAGTGGGAGATGCTTGTTTCTTGTTTATTTTTGGCTTTCATGTATAGAGTATTTTTTGAAAGCGATTCAGTTTTGGTACTTGACCCCATGTCGTGTGCATGAGTTTGGTGTGTGCGTCAGGCATCACGTTGATGGCATCAAAACTTTTTGAATCACGTCCTGTGTTTGCCAGTGCCATATTCCACACGTCAATATGAACCCCAGTAATCATGGCCTTTATTTCATGGCTCCACAAAATTCTGCCAATATTTACAACTTCTTACTTCATCCATGTGCTTATGTGTCAACTGGAGAATTAAAAATTGCTGCAGTGGGCACATTTAGAAGACAGACAAGCCAATTTTAAACATTTGAACTGAATTTTACTAAGCTGACACCCTTTAACTAAGCACTGTAGGCTAATGCTTAGTTCATAACCATTATTAGTCACTGTCATCATTCCACAGTCAGTTAATTCTTCACAATCTCTGTGTGGAGGATGCAGGACCCGAGAGCTGATGTGTTTAGCACAGTTCTTGATTGCCTTCATCACTGAGATTGAAGAAATAAGACTCAAAAACCTGTCTACCGAGGGAAGCTAAAATGATAATGAACATGTTGCACCTCTTTTTGCTACTCAGCCACGTAGGGGATCCTAGCCATTTACAAGTGTATGGTGTTTATATTGCTTCTGGAGAATCGGCCTCCACCTCTGGGCTAGTTATTGCACAAGTTGAACAGGTACTTTCCAGGCTGCAGCAGCTGTGTTATCCTGTAGCTTGGCTGTTGTTTATTTTCCTTAGTTACTTGATGTTCCTTTTCTTAAAGCAAAAGTGATGTTTGCCTGGCTTTGAGCATTGTGGTTTTATCCCTAACCAGTAACTGACTGTCAGTGAGTTACGGCTTCCAGGACCCTTCACTTTCAAACTGGGGCCATGTTTTCAAGGCCTTTGCTATTATCTCACACTTAATGTAAATACCAGCAAGAAACATCTTGTACCAAGACCCAGTTTACGCAGGAAATACTAGAACAAGCTGGTAACAAGCACGTCTGGCCATGACGGGAGGCTTGGTGCAGTTAGCACAGGGCATGGTTAGCTTAAAGCTGCTTCTGGTTTATTACTGACAGTGGCGATACTATTCCTGCAAAACCACTCATGATCATGGTACATTAAGGATGCCTGTGTCTGGGTTTAAAACATCTGCATTGGTCTCCCAACAGCACAAGTGCTGTTCCTGAGCTGCTGCAACTGCAGGTGCAACAGTCTGTGAAATTCGCCCACGCAAGTGATTATTTCTGTTGCTCCTAGAATGAAGAAATACTTTGTAGCCTGGAAAAATGGTGTTAGAAGAATCAAGAACAAGACCAAGTCAGTTTGAATGTAGCTTTTTCATGGGAAAATAATTAAAGAGTGTTTTCTCTCCTGCTGTACACTGTATTGATTTGTACTTTATTTTCCTTAAATACTTTATAAATCAACAAAGACAGCAATACACGTTTTTATGCTGTATTTTTGTCTACCTGAGACAGAGCCTGGAATTTTAATCTGGAGAACCCTAAGCTTTAATGCAATGCTTGTTTAGTGCTAAGCACAGTGGGCTTCTGCTTTATGACTAGCGATTTTTGCTATAAATGAGATTCAAATAATAGTTAATACAGCATTAAATTGTAACATAAGAGTTGTTATGCAAAACCAGGCTGAATGTAGGCTGAATGAGAAGACTGAACTTAGTCTGAGGTGAGTATACAAATCCCATCTCTCTACATCTGTTCTGCTTAAGACCATCTTTGCTGGCAGATAAATGATTTGATTCTGTAGACTTAATGATAAAAGACTGTTAAATCTTCATAGAAGGTGGAGACTTTTCTCCTTTTATGGAAATGTGTCATATATTTAAGATTATTCTTACTGTTTTTTAATTAGCCACTTCTTTCTGGGGTTTATCAAAATAAAAAGCTTTGTGGTGAGACCATATGGATTAGATCTTCAACTTGTACCTTTAAGTAAGGACCTAGGAAATGTTAAAGGCCCTTTTCTTCTATTTGAGAAGCCAAGTGGGAAAGGCATAAACTGACACGTAATTCTGTCTGTCTAATTTTATAGTTACTGAAATAGGAAGGGTATTCAGGTAAACAGGAGTTTTAACTGCATAAAATCTGAGAGCTGTCATTTATGGGGTGCATCATTAGAAATAATACCTGATTAGTCAGCTTCTGAGAAAGAAGCATTTTCTCTTTCCTTGGCATTAGTCAGAGACACGTTTGTTAATTCACACATTAATGCTTCACAAATCCACAGTGCTTTCCATAAAAGCAGATTTTTTGTAGGTGGTAAGTTCATCAGAATTCAGTTGGGGCACTTTAAATTACCTGACTTTAGAATATTTTTAGTCTGCTTTGTAGCAATCAGACTTGTCTTTTGAAATGTTTTTACGTCCTGAAATCATACTACTTTAAACTGTAACCCTTTTATAAAATAAGAAAGTAGTCCTGATGCTCTTCCACACTTCAGCATTTGAATACATTTGTTTGCAGGAACAGCTCCCCCAGAAAAAAGAGAGCATTGTCCCTATAGAATCCGTAATTGAGGTGAGTTTTTGGGTTTTACTCCTCAGTATGTTGGTACCTGCATAAAGGTATTTGACGTTTACATGGGTAGGTCAGGGCAAGACATGTTTTCAAAGGGAAATCACAGAAAAGCCATGTTCACTATGCAGCTTGTTTATGCAGCTGATTTTTCCCTAAAATTATTTCTTGTGCACAGATCTCTCTACCTTCAGGGAAGCAATTTACAAATTACATTGTTGGATTTGTTCAAATTCTTCATATTTCTTAAATGTCATGTTGAGGCAAAGCTCTTTGAAATTTAGTCATGCAGTAAATGCTTGGTTATGCCAGTCCTTATTTTAAACACATAAAAAAATAACCCTCCATGCACAGATAGTGAAACACAAACACATTTGAAGTGCACATTGACAGTTTGCTCTATTGTCTGTCTTCCACACAGAGGTGTGTGCACACACTGCTGCACACAATAACAAAACCAACAATAATCTCAGAATGCCTGTGTTTTGATTTTAAGACCATGAGAAAAACAAGAAGTTATTGATCTTACCCACTTAGGCATTTATTCTGCCCATTATAGCAATTCTTTTAGGTGTGTATTCCCCCACAGAAATCGAGCTGAAGAGTTTGTTATCAGGAGCATCTTCTGAGGAGACACCCTCCCTTTGAGTATCTCAGTCCTATCATCCAAAAGCATAAAACTCAGTGCTATTTCTCATCAACTTGTAAGTCCTTCCAGGTACTTAGTGTGAGATATGTTAATGGTGTTATTGTAAAGGAGTTTTCTGTTAAAGGAAGATCTAGCCTGGGAAAAAAGAGACTGAGGAGTGATCTCATTAATGTTTATAAATATGTGAAGGGTGGATGTCAGGAGGATGGAGCCAGGCTCTTCTCAGTGGCATCTAATGATAGGACAAGGGGCAGTGGGTGTGAGCTGGAACATGTGAGGTTCCACATCACTATGAGAAGGAACTTCTTCATGGTGAGGGTGACAGAGCACTGGAACAGGCTGCCCAGGGGGGTGTTGTGGAGTCTCCTTCTTTGGAGATGTTTAAAACCCACCTGGATATGTTCCTGTACAGCTTGATCTAGTGATCCTGCTGTGGCAGGGGGCTTGGAATAGATGATCTTTCAAGGTCCCTTCTAATCCCTAATGTTCTGTGATAACCTTTTATTTGTCCTAAATGATCAGATTTTTGATTACCCATGATTTCAGTTATTTGTGTCATGGCACAATGGGGTATGTTAATCCAGACAAAACTGGCTAAGATTTATATAAATCATTTTCAAAGTGTAGAGACAGTTTAAAGTTCTCTTACGTAAAATAAAAACAAATATTCTAGAAATATGTGGCCATAGTTCAAGCTCTTTGCTGTTACCTCATGGGTAACACACGCCAACAAGGTTAACATGATCATCTGTTGATGGGAACTTACTGAAACATAGCCACATGTCACTTCTTTTTGGGGTATAAAGTTTCAGGAATATAAGCAGAGTTATTAAATGAGTAGTCTTTCAGTTGCTTTGCTTCCTCCACTTTCTTCTGCACTATTTGCTCTTGTTTAAGACTCTCTCAGTCTCAGGCTTTGTCTTAGTTATTTCAAGTTGTGATTTGCTTTTGGAGTTTTGGGGTTCTTTTTCTGATGTGTGAATTAGGTATGTGCTACGCCGGTATACTTCGTACATGCCAGAGACCTTCTGTAAACCCATTTGCCCCAAGGGCAGAGTATTTAAATTACTTGGAATCCTTTATGTGTACACACTAGTCACACTGTACAGCTCCAGTACTGGACATATGTGCAACCACCCTTTTCAGCCACCCCCCCTTATATTATGGTGAACAAGCTGAGAAATGAAGGATCTGCTGTTTACATTGGTTGCTGAAGGTTCAGACATTCACAGTACCGCTACCATCCTGAAGGATGCTCCAGACCAAAATGTTCTCTTTGTAGTTAACACAGTAGATCCACAAAAATAGGAGAGTAGGTAAGAGAGAAGATACTTACTGTTCAGTAACTAACTCCTTGAGGAAATTCCTCAAAAGGCAAGGCTGAAGTTACTGTTGTGTGAACCTTCTCTGTCTGGTTTGAGTAGTTCTACGTGAACCTGTGTTGCAGTTCTTTATTATGAAGGCTGAAATGAAGAATGGTGATACAGTGTCTTACAAACCATGACCCAACTGGGAACTACTTGTAGGAACAGACATACGCTACCCAAACAATGTATTTGTCACTTGACGAAGAAATGCAGGTAATCTGGGACTCTAACTGGGGAAGAATAATTTCAGAAAGCCTACATTTAAGTCCCAGAAGCATGTGCACTGCCATATAAAATGAAGCAACATCTGTCCTGAAAAGTTAATATTATAAAAACAAAACACTGAAGGAGAAGTGGAGAAGGAGGTAATATTGAAAATGTTGATAGCATAAACCAAGAATGTTTAGGCAGGCTTTGGACTAGGTTAAGGTGATTGCATAGAATAACAAGATGACTGATGTGAGACAACACAATTGTTGCTCTTAACTGCTCTTTAGAGCAGTTTGCCTTTTGGATAAGGTTGGTTCTCAGAGCTGCGGTAATTTAGAGTGTTTCAGTAATTGCTTGAAATTGAGTTACGTATTCTTTCTCATCTCACAATGATGATGTGTGCTTCAAGCAACGTTGCAATTGCAAGTTGAATGTGTTCAAGTAATCCTAACCCTAAGAATCCTACCAATTCTTAGTAAACTATTAGTTGCAGTTAAGAGTTAGACATTTTTATCGTACAGAATACAACTTACTTCTTTTCCTCCTGCAATGTTGCGTTCACAGATGGCAGCTCTTCTGCCTTTCAGTAGTTCAACGTCTCACGTAGAATCCTACGGAAGACACTTTATATTACGACCTTCGCATGGTGAATAGTGCTAACATTGCAAACATCAAAATCAACGCTGCAAAAGGAAGTATCTTCAGAAGACTTCAAGAACGTTTTAGATAAGTAAATAAATGTTGTGAAATAAGTTGTAGGAATGACTACTGAAAGCGTATCTGTATGATCAAAGTCATTAGCTTTAGCTCCTGAAAGTCTGCCTTCCATATTTTGACAGCCTTCCATTTGGTTAATGTAACACATTTATCTATGAATAATCAGATTGAAGAAATGAATTAACATCTCTTTCAATTAAGTGGATTTACAGTTGCTAAGACATAAACACTGATGGAGATAAATGAGAATGTGTTACGCAATTATATTCCATATTTAAAATTCAGTGATACTTTGAAATCAAATGCTGCTTCTTGACAACAGTGTCATTAGACATTTATGAAGTCTGCTTGGCACTCTGAGCTTTATTCTGTGTAAGGTGTGGCTGTGTCTTAGAGCAGCCTGTACAATTCCCTGTACCTAGATGCTTGTGTCCATGTTGTCAAGACTTTATATTAGGATGGTCTGTGGTGTGCGCACCGATGCTTCACTTCCCTTTCTCCTGAAAGAAGAATTAAGACAGTCACTGTAGCTCCTTTCAGTTACCAAGTAGTGACAAATCATTCCATGTCCACATTTTTCAATTGATTAAGCCAGCTGTGACTCCTTCCACACCATCTTTAAATATTATAATATTGTTGAGCCATCCAGCACAGATTCAGAACCATCTGCTTAGCCCAACTGTCCAGAGGCTTACTTTTGGAACCATCCATCATGCAAGTGCACATTGCTCAAGGAAATTATGACCATAACTTTGTTATTTGGAGCCTGTAGCCTACGATTCCTGTTCTTATCCTCTCAGAGAATAACTGTGATATATTTGTTGTTCTGCATGTGCTAAGATAAAGCCGGTGTTGCATGTGCTTCACCTGGTATCTGTGCATTGCACAGATGCCTGTTCTGTGATAATTAAAGGAAGAATCACAGGAAGTTAGGGGTTGGAAAGGACCTTGAAAGATCATCTAGTCCAACCCCACAGTATTGGGAACTACGAGTGATAAAAGCACTTCATTCCGTTTTCCCCCTTCTTTATCAAGACAATTTCTCAGAGTGTTCCCTGAATCTTTCTTTTAGGATCACTCACATTGCCTACCTTTGCCTGAGATCACTGTTTCCTTGCGTTTTTGGTAATCCTTCCACGTAATCTTGTACTCTTGCTGCCAAGTGTGTTCTTGTTAGCAATATCTGTGCAATATTTATTGATATAACATCTTTTATATTTTAGTGCTTCATACCTCTTTCACACTTGAACATGAATTAGTGAAAATTGTCTGGTAACATTGAGATTTCCAACTTGTTCTCATTACCTTTTGGCTTTTATATTGCACTCCTTGGCTCATTTCATAGCAAAAACACACAAAGAGCAACCAAACTGAGTTTAACTTGGCTTCATTCAGTCACATGAACACAGCTTACTGCCAGCATCAGTATTTTCCACCCAAATTTCTGCCACTCCTGTAAGATTTATTAATATCCATTAGCACATAAAATGCCATGAATTAGAGGGATAAGATCAGAAAAGCCTTTACTGAAAACTAAAATTATTGTCACTTATACCTTTTTAATTAAACCTTTTTTGATCAAAAGAGGATAAACGTTACGGTGGTTTTTGCTGGGGTTTTTTGGTTTGGTGTTTTTATTTCGGGTTTGGTTGACGTGGGTTTTTCAGAAAAGTGCATACAAGGATTCTTTGTTGACAAAGTAGTCTAGAGAAGACTCTAGACCCTACAACTAGGTTTGATAGTTTAGGGCATTTATCTGTAATTGGAGACACTTGGGTTAAAATTATGGTTTTGCCAGATCCGTTGCATTTGTGAATGAGGCAATTTCTGTTTGGAATTAGCAAAGTACATCTACCTTGTGTTTTGAGAGGTGATATGAGCTGGTTTGGAGATTTGTGCTTTTATGAGAGGTTTGTGCTTTCTCTGCAAGATTTACGTGTGCCATTTTGCTCAAGTACATGCATCTGGGGGGGTTTATTTTAATAATCTATTTTGCTACTACTATTTTAAGGTTGCAGCGTCTGTGTTGACGTTGCTAGCTGGAGCATAACTATCACCAAAGTCACAAAGACAAAATGTAAAAGCAATCATCCTACAAGTAGCACTGGGCAACATGGTCACTCCAGGACGTTTATCTGTGTTCAGTTCTCATCCTGCTTTTTCTTTACTGTGTAATGATGCAGCAATTTTATTGTTTACTCTATAGAAAGAACAATCTGTTGTGGCCTAAGGGACAGTGTAATGTTGTAGCAGAAAGGTGGTATGATTAAAGCAAGGCGCCTGCTGATTTCTTCTTTCAATTACTTGTTGGGACTAAGGAGTAAATATTAATGCAGTGACTTTAAGTAACTGCTGTCTAATTGCTACTTGTGCTTGTTCATGGTCTTTTTGGAATCTTTGATAGCAGTAGGTGTTTACTTCAAAGGGAGCAAGATTAATCCTAACTATATTTATACTATAAATCTATTTGAAGATACAATGAAAAACACAGTCTTTTACATCAACACAATTAAAATAATGAAGGACAGGAACCCCAAATTATTAAAAGCCTTCTAAAAGTTCCAAGAATAGCTACAAAAACTTTCAAAGTTTGTTTCTAAGGAGTTTGGAAAATTACAGAACTTTTGAAATAAACTCCCAAAAAAATGCAGCCACGTGAGGGCACCATAAGAGCATTGTGAAAAATCTCTGATGGTGGTGTTAAGACAGACTTTGTAAACAGTAAATGAGTGAATTCCGTCAAACAACGGTGGTCAGGAGCTGCCTTGGATTGTTAAGAGCATGAGACCATGATATGATTGTTTAGGAAAGTTCCTGCTGTATCAGTGAACTCTTGCCATTGAATGATGAAGATAAAATTGTTGATCTTATATTAGTAACATTCAAATGGATGCAGTTTAGTTACTTCATTGAACTTCTTGATGGTATGTTGCATGGCTGGTATGGTCCAAGCACTCCTCAGAGTAACACCAGCCTAGAGTGTTGGATACTGTCTTTTCATAGAATCATAAGGGATTGGAAGGGACCTTAAAAGATCATCTAGTCCAATCCCCCTGCCACAGCAGGATTTTGAGTGAGGCCTCTGACTTTCTACCATATTGTTCCAAATTTCTCAACATACTGAACACTTGCATGACTGGACTTTATCTCCTCCATACTGTGTATTGAGTTTTCTCAAAGATTAATAGGTTGCTGCAACCTGCTGAATATGCAAATTAGAATATTAAATGAAGTCAGCTAATGGACTCTTTACAGCTGCTTTCAGTTGAAGAATACATAAGCCTACTTTATGCAAGAAAAAAAAATCAGACTTTGATGTATTTCTGTTCCATTCTAGTTTTGCTGACAGCATGCAATGGTGTTCTGTGGACAGAGATATCCGTTGCTTTGGAATTAGCCTTCTAGTTTATATCTGTAGCTGGAGGAATCTGTAATATTTGCTATTAAACTGGGAGATTTTCTTTCACAGAATCACAGAACATTAGGAATTGGAAGGGACCTTGAAAGATCATCCAGTCAAATCCCCCTAACACAGCAGGACCACCTAGACCAAGTCACACAGGAAAACATCCAGGTGGGTTTTAAATGTCTCCAGAGAAGGATATTCCACACCTGCCCTGGGCAGTCTGTTCCAGTGCTCCATCACCCTCTCTGTGAAGAAGTTCCTTCTCTTAAAATATTTCATTTGATAACAAATAAAATTTAGTAAC
>JAOXOE010060275.1:0-32219 GCA_028565055.1 Phoeniculus purpureus | reverse complement strand
ATACTAGGATAAAGGTTGGACTCGATGACCCTGGAGGTCCTTTCCAGCCATGATGATTCTGTGATTCTGTGATAGGTTTAATGCACCATTTTGAAGTTGGTGTTAAAAATGATCAATAAGCATAGTAAACCAATCACATACACCTTTCACATTAACATCTACTATCTACTCTCATAGATTTTATGTTCTTAAAATGTGTATTAGACTTTTTACAATCTGAATATAAGCTTGTATGGAGGTTCTAGCTTTGGACATCCCTTTTTTTCACCTTTTCGATAAGCATGATAGCATTTTTGAGAGGTATGCTCTTGCACATATAATTTATAAATACAATATATGCTCCTAGGATGTATTTCAGCTGTATGTAGTATATTAACTACTGGAATCATATGCTTAGCTAAGCTGAATTCTGTCTGCTTCCTGTATGTGTATTCGGGCAGATGCCCAGAGCATGGCCAGATATTTCTAATTTGTGTTAAGACAGACTCATCTGAATGTATAGCACTGTGTAAATGGAACATCTTAAAAGGTAATTGTTATTACAGCACTTTGGGTCAGTAAAAAATGAAATGCAAAGAAAAGCGAAGTGAAAATGTGTTCAGTGAAGTAGTTCCTTGGGTTTCCTGTTTGCATCCTGCAGCTCAACACTCCAGACATGAAGAATGTATGCCTACATCACCGTCTGAAGCCTCGTCCCTCCTTTGTTTTCTGTGAGTGTATGGTTACAGAGAGACATACTATTTCTGTGGAAACCAGTAGAGATGGCTGAAATAATGGAAAAACTCAACTCTAAGCAAAGGATTCAAAAAGTAGTTATTATTTTCTTTAAAGAGGAAATTAACTAAAACTATAGCTGAACTATTTTTAAACTATATGATTGAAAGTTAAAATAAGTCTTTTTTTTTTTTTAATGGATAGGGACTGTAAGCAGACAGAGGAGATGCAAGTGTTATCCAGTGAATATGGAGATGCATAGGTGGATACTGTTATTGCCAGGTAATGGTCTTGTTTCACACAGCAATCACTCTTGCAAATCAAAGTAGCACAGAATACAGAGCTAATACATTCAAACCTTTTTAGTAAACACCATATTCAGAGCAGCACAGTAAGGAAATGCCTTTTTGAAGTAGTAGGGGTTGAGGTGTGCTGGTGTGTAACCAGCAGAAGCAGTTTCTTTCCATTTTATATGTGGGTAAGAAGTGTGCCAAACCAGCAAACTTGAATCTGTGGATTGCAGGTGGAAAGCTTTTAAAAATGCTGACAAGGTCTCTGTCTGGAACTTGGGAGCCTTCTGAGTAAATGGGGCAGCTTTGATTTCAGGGGCAATTGGATTGTCCAATGATTCAGTGCACAGTTTAAGAAAGCTTCCTTCCACTGAAGTGGAATACGGGTCTAGTTGTGTGGCTACCATGAGCCATCATGTACTGTGGCAGACTTTGTTCACTGAAGCAGATTTGGCAATGGCAGTCTTCCCAGACCATCTTGGTGAAAATAGACCCCTTTTGGGACAGCAAAGAAACACAGCGAGAAGGTAAAGCTTTACTGCGAGCTCATACCAAGACAATAATATTTAACTGTCACAATACTGGGTCACCCATTTTCTAGCCCTGCCTGATTAATCTTGAGTTATCACTGCTGATAGTTGCCTTAACCACTTTGCTGGAAGTGTTTACCTCCTCTGTAAAGACAGTCTACAGCTTGACCTACTGTTTTAGAACAGTGTGACCACGTTGTGTACCCTGGGCTGTGGAGTACCATGGGTTAGGTTGGGTTTACAATCAACCCTGCTGTCTCCTTTGCAAGTGGATGCAAGAGCCGTTGAAGCAAGAATGGCCAAGATCACTTGATTAATGTCTGGGTGCCTGGAGAGGGGCCACCCTGCTGGGGGCCATGGTGCTGGGCCCTCATATACAAGTCTGGGCATAGGGCAGAGTAGGGGCTGCTCACAGGACCACAGCCACCCCGGGCATACCTAGAAGGCAGCAGGACATGGGGTCAAGCCTGATGAGTCTTTATAATGACTAGTGCCCCCAGAACCCTGACAATGAATTAACTGCTGAGCCCGTGAGGGTCCTGACTCAGAGTTCTGTAGTATTCCATGCTTGAAAATAGCATGGTTATGTTCCCATAGGTTAAGTTTATTCAGTTAGCAAGTGGCCTTCCTGTTAATTCAGTTCTCTCAGAGAGAATTTTAATTATCTGGAAAGAAGAATCAGAGTTGTGCTTTGAGGTACTCCAGCAGTATGCAGGGACTGTATGGCCAGTTACACTTTGGCCACCACCAGCTGGGACAAGTCATGGCTGGTGCAATATGTCATAAGATAAAAAGGAATCTCACAGCAGGACATCTGTAACTCAGTTGTGGAAACCTAAAACCTATCCCCTAAAAACACAATTAAATAGATGCCTTGGCTAGAGCTAAGCTATTCAGGTTGCAGTGGGTTGGAAAGAAAGAGACTGTTAAGGTTGTCCATGTCTGCAGATCATTGTAGCATACCTGCAAGTGCGAGCAGTGTGAATGAAGGTTATCTACACACCCCTCCTAAGACCTGCTTGGGAAGATCAGTAACTCCTATGAAACATGTTCCCTCGTTAGACATTTTGCTTATTCCACAGTGGCCATGGGACATGGCCACAGAGGGAAAACAAATGAGGATCCCTACTAGTATTAGTAGCATGGTAGGCTAAAATCTGTACCTAGGCTTCCACCTAAACAGGCTGGGTGTCATGCCAATCTAGGCATTGAAATACTAGCTGTCTGCCATGAGCGATTTATGTGCTGAGAATGATTATAAGAAAGGAAAAGTGAAGTGAGAGAGGGGAGGAGAAGAAATGGCATGTTTTAAAAGCTATAATGATCTGATTTGCAAAGCTATTTGGAAATTCTGACTCTTAACAGGGCTAATAGGTGTTGAAATCAGAAACGTTAAAATTGCCTTTACAATAATGATTCAACATATGATTTAGGAAAGTATAAAACAATGACTGCTCAGAAAAAGCCCTTAACCCCTCACAGCAGCCCCTTAATGATCTCATGTCCTGCTCCCTTCAACATCTGTTTCCCTTTATACAGGAGATAAATTCCTCCCATACCACATAGCATTCTTAAGAACTGTTATTGCTTGCTGAAACAAGAAGTTTTCCAGAAGCACTATGTGCCCCTTCTGTGAATTAAACTTTAAGAGCTTCCTAGGAGCTAATGGATGTCATGTTTGTTGCTGTTGCATGGAATGCAATGGTTGAAGTGTCACAGTAAGGGTTTATGTAAACAGTGCCCAGATTACAATATGGCCTGCAGGCCAGACTGAGGATCACTTCTCCAAGATAGTCGCAGAATGGAGTGGGTTTGCTGGAGGAAGAAGACCTGAAGGTGAGTAAAGCTGCTCAGCACCTTCCTACACATTCACATGATGCCATAGCTGCACATAAAGTAGTTGTAGTTTGTTTTGTGGTTTTCACTGTTCCCATTGGGTCTGTCTGTGTGGTGTGAGGCAGTGCTGTGTGATAACACCCAGCAAGATACTGGCAGCCTTGTTGCTACTGTGGTGTGGCACACTGCTATAGGTAACTAGCTCTGATAAGCAATGTATCTTCTTAGTGACAACACACCTCTTTCATTTCCCGTCTGTGTTGTTCCCAGGGTCAGAACTCATGGCCATGGCCTTACTGCATGGTGTATTCTTAAGTTTTGTTTTGGTTGTTTCATGTGACGTCATTCTCCAGAGCATCAGCCGACCCACAATGGTAGTCACCACATGCTGTAACAATTTTCCATCCGTTTTTGCTAGGAATTCACTAGGTGGGGTCTGTTAGCAGAGATCTTTGTCAGTAACCTGTGGATAGGTCTGCTTGCCACTCATTTTGTTTCATTCCAATTAATACAAATAGGGTGACATATTGGCCTTTTTTTCTTAGCCATCCAAAAGATCCCCATTGATATTAATGGTCCTTGTGTTACTTAAGGTTTCTCTTCTCTTCTCTGCTATACTTCAGGCTTTCACATGCCTTACCTTTCTCAGAATGCAGAATCCAGCTTCTGAACCTTCTTTTCCTGTTCAATTTCTTGTACTAGTTGTTCCTATACTGCTATGTGTACTTACAACTCTACTTTCTTCTATAGTTGAAACCTCTGACATAGATCTTGTTTTGCCAATATTCCCCACACATCCTGTCTACTCCTTTCATTTCTCTTAGTAGTTCATTGCTAATCTGTACTCTAAGAATTACAGGGACAGCAATATTTAAAGCATCAGTGTTATGAAAATTTAACATCTTGTCAGTTTTAATGCTACAATCCTTAAGCTCCCATGTGTCGGCTAGCACAGGAGCAACTTGCCCAAGGGTGATGGTGTCTTTCAAACTCTGTCTCCTGGGTCTCTGGCAGCGATGAAGGTAAATGAATGTAGAACTAGGTATAGCTTATAGGTCAGTGAATGTGTGAAGTGGTGGATATACATTGCCTGAGGAGCATAATTTATCACAATAATTTCTCCCATTTCCAGTAGAAAGCAGCAACATATATCTCCAGGGCACATTATTTTCTGTGATGCATTTGGAATAGTGTCATTTATGCCGCACCCATTGGCAAGCCTGAGAATAAAAGGCATAATCAAAGCCTTATTTAGCTTAAGTATAGAGCTTTGTGGTCTTGGAAAAGCAAATCTGTCATTGGCATCTCTGTTGATGGTCATGTAGAGTGTGTGGAAACAGAATTGCTACCAGTGGTATCCTTCCAATCTTTACTGGGTAACTATGCATGCACTGGGGAGGGTTGTGAAAAGGGGTGGTAAACAAGCTCTCTGGCACCAGGACCATCACCACTATTACATTGTAAGTTACTGCAATACATTAGTGTAAAAGATACAAGTATGTGTCTTGGCACCCACAAGTTTCTGCTCCACACAGTTTCAGATATCTGCTTAGTTTAGACACCATCCTCCCCAATCCTGCTGGTGTAAGAAAGGGGATGGGCGTAATGTACAAGGTGTAGGACCCCCAACATATTTACACCTCAGCCTCTGGCAGCTGAAAGCCTCAGGAGCTCAGGGTGTCAGGGAAGACACTTTGGTGTTCGGTCCAGAACACCGAATCCACAACTCAGCAAGAGATTAAGTTTAAAATATGTAATATTTCTCTGTGTTTTCTTTGATGCCCTTTCAGCTGTTCCTGGAGTTGTGTAAGAGCTTGTGAATCTTGCTGATGCCGGAATTTCCTCCAAAGGAATATTTCCTAAAGAAAATAACGTAAATTATATGTAGGAGAACATTCTACATGATGTGATAAAGATGTAAAAACTGTTTACATCTCATTCTCAGAGTGCTTGCAGTATCTGTTATTTTGGGAAGTGCAGGCATACTTTTACAAGCACCTGTCACTGTTGTATTCCATTGACAACTATCAGTTGCTGCATAAATTTTTTTACTACTATATAATTTTTCTCACTTTTCTGTGTATTTTTGGTAGCCATTTTCTGTGGCTAATGCCATTACAAAACTATAAGGGGGTTTTTGATATTTTCGTACTCTCAAGAGCAGTGGGACCTGGAGCAGTGCAAGGCAGCAAAGACCAGTGTTTTTAGGAGTGAGTGTCACACGTGAAGATGGCATTGAGGTTGTTCTCATATCAAATATTTGGTAATAATAATAGCACACCAGGAGATCTGTATCTTGGTATTTTGTCGAACAGCAACATAGTCGATTGGGCTGCAAAGACAGAGTCTACCTGAACCAGACAAAGAAAAAGAGCAGTAAAGTCAACAACAGTATTCAGGTCTCATTTTGAGTACCTTGCCACCACTAATTCTGATGGAAACTGCATATGCACATGTACATTCATACTAGCTATAGGGGACACTGGCCATGTGGCTAGCCCTTGTATACCAATGTAGCTGTCAGCACCAGTCACCCTTTCTCAGTAAGGGCTGGTTTATATCCATTCCTTTACTTATAGGTCACTGTTTCATGCATCTGTCAGGCATAGTTGTTCTTGTTCTGGAATACAAAGGAAAAACACGTGGTAGGGGCTGTGGTGGAAAATCATTTACAGCATCTTTTTTTATTTGCGGGCTTTGGAGAATTGTGTAAAATTTAGTTCTATCAGTTTTGCAAATGTAAATCGAAGTACTTTTTCACTTTCTAGAAACAGAAAATGAGGCACTCTTATTCTCAAATATTAATTTGATTATGGTTCAGAAAAGATAGGCCATGTATTCGTGCTCTGAAGTGACATACACCTCGTCAAAACTTAAGCCTGAACACACTGAAACAGATATACATTTTCCTGTATCCCAGGGTCCACTGTCTGTGCCTTTAGAGCCTAACGCCTTGAAGCATTAGACAAGGGAATTTTGACAGTGGCATCACCCTGCATATCCTGTAAATCATGAGTTTTGAAGGGCAGGCTAAGATACAGAAAAAAAGGAAATAAAGGTCTGGTTCTCTTTGTAACACTTTCCTTGAGCACTTAGCAGATTTATGAGGAATCTGGGCAAAGAGAAACACTGTTGAAAGAGTATTTCTTCCTAAGAAATCTCATTCATAGTGTATGCACATAGCAGTTCATAGGAGAGCTTTGGAAACTGTTATAAGCAGAAGTTTTGTATGTGAGCAGTTTTAAATTATTCTTTTTAAGTTCCAGGCAGAACGTCATCTGGATATCTATATGTTTGTTTATTTAAGAGGATTAATGTGGGTTTTTTTCACCAGCCTTTGAAAAATAAGAAGACAAGAAGTATACTGTTCTCAAGAGCTGTGCCGATGGTAAGTATGTGGACTATAATAAGAGAAACCTGAAGTGTGTGAGTTGAGGTGACTACCTACCATTGTAAGCTCATTATTTTTTTTTCAGGAGAATTTCCATTACTTATAGTTGCTGCCCTGCACTAACTATTGGTCATGCTGACAGTGGTTGATATTTTTACAGGCTTGTTTGGTGAGTTTTCTGCTGAACCTTGGTTCTTGTTGTATCAGTTAGCATTTTTAATGTATGGCCAGCTTAAAATAGCATGGTTTAAAATGTGATATCTTCCTGTTACAAGAGTGCAGAATCAGGCATGACTCCCTAGCACAGAAGGAGGATAAATGATACGGTGTCTTAAAAGTTGCTGTTGAATGTGGCATGATTCCAGGTATAACCATGTGGCTGCTGATTAGAGATAATGGAGTTGAGAAACTTTCTTCATTGATGCTGTTCGGCGGGTTATGTGAGGCTAGAAAGACAGATAATAATCTACCAATACTTTTGGTACAAGCCTCGGTTCCTATAAGGCCTGTAGGAGAAATTCACCTCACTAATTTTATTTCATCCTATACCATAGTCTCAGCAATATCCTCTGTAAGTGTCTTCCTGCAGCAGGGAAGAGGTCTCCACTAAAAAAATGAGGATCAGAAAATCTGGGTGGATTAGATCTGATTCAGACAGGGGAAGGGATGTGCTGACCCACTTGGCTCTGTATTTATAGCTCTCTTGAGTAATTACAGGATGCAGGGGGGAGCATATCTGAAGACATCACCCACGAAAAGAGTGAATTAATAACAGAAGTGCTATAAATATACAGGGGGTGGGTGACTGTAGCTGCTTGAACTGTAGCAGAATTGCAGGAGGGAGATTTGTGTGTGCGGCAAAGCAAAAGGAGTTTCACAAGCATATTGTCTGTCTTAGAGACAAAGTCAGACAGATTAATTATTAGGAAAAATCTCTTAAATGGTCTTGAATTTTTTCTCCCTTCTCTATAACATGTACCTGTGGAATGATTATTTTACTCAACACAGTCATTCGTTAGTCCTTCATGTCTTTCTTTTGCAATACATTTTCCAAAACAGGAGAAATTATAAGGAAGAAAGAGGTGGGCTGGCTGCTGAGCAATTCCATTAATCACATTGAACTACCCATGAAAATGCTGTAACAACTCCTGCAAACTGAGTACTCGATGCTCTTCACAATTTGTCCTTTAAAGAGGACACCAGGGAACAAGGTAAATGCTTCTCTGATGGGCTTTTTTCGTACTGACTACAAATATCACATCCTGTGTAAGAAACTACTTTTTGGTGGGGATTTCAGTGTATCGCATGTGGGTTTTTTTTACCAAAAAAACGTTCAAAGATCATGCTGTTCAGAGACGAAGACAATTAATTGCGAAAGATCAAACGTACAGGTGCTAAGACAGCTTGACATATTTTTAAATCAACAGTGAAGACTACAGCAAACTAGATGATATTAATTATTAAATGTTATTAATTATAAATGTTATATGAAAAAATTGCTTTGCTTGGGTAATACTGCCATGAGGAACATAGCCCAATGACAGAGAAAATGTTATTGGAAAATTTGCTTAGCAAAAAAATTAGCGACCTTCTACAGTAGACAGTGAAAATAAATCCTGTGCTACATAGGCAGCCTGAGCATATGAGTTTGCTATGTGGTTTCTGGGACAATTTGGGTTCAAGTTCTCTATTATCATGTCTACCTTTTTTATCTAGCACAAGCCAAAGTCTCAGCAGCTTTCTCTTTTCTGAATTTCACTTTAGTTTGAATCCTTTTCCTTTTAGGAGATCCCATCTTGGCTTGGGGCAGGTAAAAAAAGTGGAGAAGGTGAGATGGCGTGCTAGCAGCAGCCTTCACTGTGAATTACAATTGGTTGTATTGGAAGGTAGAAAGAGGAGACCAACTTCCCGCAATTTAAGACAACACTGCAATTTTGAGGAATGAGGAGTGGAATGGCTTTAGAACAGTGGTTTGAGAAGGAGAGCCAACATGACAGCCCTGCAGGCCCCTCCAGGGATGTGTAGTGGCTTGGCCCTGAGCTCAGAAAGGCATCACTGTGGCATCACTTTTTACTCAAACTAGCTGACATTTTGGCACACAAAGGACAAAGCAGGTCTTGGTGCCTCCTGGCATGCAAGTGTCAAGCAGATGTTTGGAAAGGGGAATGGGAGGGGCAGGGGGATTGACTAGTGAGCCAGCAAAAGGATGAAGCAGAGATTGCTGTGGTAGGACCAGGCAGGTATCCATACCATTTCACTACATGCCTCCACATAAATTCAAGTCTGAAGTGGTTTAATAACAAATATTAAAACAACAGCTGATTTGAAATTAAAAAGTTGCATCTGAATAAAATTTTTTTGTTAAGCACTTCAGACTGACCAGGGAACAAAGGATAAATAATTCTGACTGGTTTTGAAATTACTGCTTATCTACTGTGAATCAGGGGTGATTCTTATTTAACTGTTACTCTGAAAGCAAAATGAACCGAGGATTTTATAAACTGGTGTTTTATTCACAGAAAGTATTTTGTGAATTGTGTTGAACAGTTGAAAAGTGTCAAGGTGTTTCTATCTGTGGAATATTTTGTTTTCTCTTTGTGGATTCCCGTATGACAAATAGGTCCTTATATAACAACAGTCTAAAATAACAGTGCAGGCAGTTCCATTGAGCCTTTTTTAGTTTTATTTTTGAAAACTACCAACGTAGTAGCATGTAAGCTTGCTGAGGTGGTATTTACCTCAGCTCTTGTAGCCTAGCTTTTGAAAAACCTGCATCAAACAATCACATTCAAGGATAAATATCTAATGTGTCTTTGACAACTACAAGTGCTGTAAAAGTAGTTAAGAGAAGCATGATTGCTGGCCTGGAGCAGTGCCCGTGAAGGGAGTACTGCTCACCGCTGCAGGACAGGTAAAAATGTTTGCAGCTTGAGTCCATTTGATCCTGCTAGGGTCCTGGAGGGATTCGTAGAGGGAAACCCTGAGGATTTTCGTGTGGGATAACATAGTGCCAGAATAGCTAGGACATCACACCTGGACACCCTGGGAAGAGACAGCCAGGGCCAATTCCGAAGGGGGTGCCAGCCCAGCCCTCTGTGGCTCCTTAACGTAGGGAGAGCCAGAGGCATCTTCAGACATAGTTCAACAGGTATAAAACCTGACAGCATAACCACGTGTAAAGGGTGTGATAGGTAAAAAGCAATCAGCCAAGAAAACCTGTGTTAAGGCTTGCTTTCAAGGTCTCTTCTTTGTACTAATCTCTAGCTCTGTGTACAACAAGCACACACCGAAGGCAACTGGGAGGCCTGTGTGGGCATGCAGTAATATCACTTTGCTCATCTTTGTGAGCCTTGGCACAGAAGAAATTTTGTCTGAAGAAGAAGTAGTACCAATTTTTCATTATTAAGAGTTGAAGCCTAAAGAAGTTTGAACAAGAATTAGCATTCATCCATGGGGCTGCAAGAGGGAGTTACGTCAGGTTTGCTCAAGTTTATCTGTCATACAAGTTTTCACGTGGTGAAATACTTTCTTAATTTTTTTGATGAATAAATTTTGTTCTTGCAATGAATGTATAGAGTATCATAACTCTGGTCTCAGGCGTTAAAAGGCAATATAAAGTGCCAAATGATAATAATTTTCATGCAGAGTGCAATTACAACTGATTGTTTTTATTCTGGGGAATGTGCCTGAAATAAATATTTAAGGAATTTGATTTTGGAGTGAACCACAAATGTTACGGGCTCGCCCTTTGCACTAAGACACCTCTGGACACGGGCATCTTAAAGTAGTGCAGAATACCTTCAAGTGACAGAGCATTGTGTAAGGAATACGGAAAAGGTGTATTAATTCCTGATGTTACATTTATACTCTCTGGATATTATTGCACACCAAGAAAGCAAATATTTGACAGGAAGGCCCAATGATTCCTTCCGTGGTGTCCTGGCAAGAAGAATTTCCTTTCGTATTTTTGTAAGCTGATTTGGATCACACATTGGTGAAGCAACCCCCAGGAGTCTTCCTTCCTTTTCTTTTGGAATTTCCACTGGGAAAATCTGCAATTAATGTGACCTAAAGCAGCTACACATGTGACTGCGGTCTCCCAGCCCTGGGAGCATGGTAGAGGTGTGATATCTGTGCACTGTTAGATCTGGGACATGTTTGCAGTAGCACAAGGTCATGCAGTTCTCAAATCACTCCCTTCTCATCTAATACATCCAGACTCTGCTGCCAGGATGCCTGTATAATATATTACTGCTATGCTGGCCAAGTGTGTTAGTCCAGCAGTGAGCTCTAAGTAAACAACCACACATGGAAGTCCCCATCAGCAAGTTTTTTTCAGAATGTTCTTCTTTCCCTCTTATTTTCTCTTTTAAAGACTTTGAACTATATTTTGATGAAGTGCTGTGTGGACTTTTGAAATACTGGCAGCTTGAAAGGGGTGCCTGTGAGCACAAGGACAGTGTAGTTCAGGTCAGTTTCAAGGCAGTCCATAGAAGCAATGCCCTCTGAAAAGAATCCTGGTGCTGCTTCTCATCATCCTTCATGCAGCATGCAAGTATTGGGCACTTGAGTCACTGTCTAGATAAATAACATCAATTAGTTCAGCATAAAATATTCAGTAGATCCCATGTTCAACATACCATTCCTCTCTCCTGTGTATGACTGGCTTTTGCACTGGCCTTTGGGATTAAAAATGTTGCTGTCCACAGCAAGCATTTTGATTTTCTGCTTCTGAAGTTAAAATGGTCAAACAAAACGTTTTAAATATTACTTGGGTCCTGAGCACCACCAAGGAATCAAAGTGTATGCAGTACACTTTCTGCTTTTGATGCACTGCCCTTGAATTCCTGTGCCAAAACATGTCAAATATATAGGTACTCATAAACTTCTTCCTGCTATTTTGTTTTAATATATGTAATACATTATAAATTGGTAAATAAATGGAGAGCAATATGGCAGATGGAAGAAATTATGGCCATCTTTTAATTTTGAGTGTAAGTTGAAAACTTGGTAAAAGTTTTTTTCAAAAGAAAGGACAATATTTCCAAGCACTTAAGTAAAACAGGAGCTGGTATCTTAGAACCTATTGAACATCCAAACGATGGAAGTAGTCTGTTGCTCTTCATCCAGTAACAATGATGCTAGAGCAAAATTCCACCTAATAAATGCACATGGTAGGTACCTGGAGCTAGGTGGGATGACTCTCAACTTTAGGACATTTTAAATGTAGGAGACTGATGATGAAAATACTAGTTCTAACACTGGTCTAACTTGCCAAATCTAGACTGGATGAGTACTGCCTTGTTCTGAAAAAACTGCTTCTGTTTTGATGAGCTTATCTGGCTCATTGAGCAGTAGCACTGAAGTGGTCACTTTGCTTCTAGTTTCAAGTTTGTCTGAACCTGAAATTGCATTTGTGTCATGCGATATAAATAAATAAATAAAGAAGTTGCTCCTACATGGTGTTGCTGCTTTTGACAGACTTAAGTCACATTGCTTTTAAAAAAAAGACAGAAGAATGAATATTTATTATCCTCCTGCTTACTTTGCAGAAAGCATGAGGCAGTTGGATTTTATGAAACTACAATGGAGAAGTAATAAAACAGCTGTTGTCTTAGCAGTTGTCTTGGTGCAGAGCAACTGCCCAAGGAAGCTACTTGACATGGAAGTAATATATTCCTTGGTGGAGCAGAGTTATCTCGCTCATGCTAACAGTATCTTGCAAAAGTAAAATAGTTTTAGAAGCTTTCTACTATACCTGGTTTTACTCCTACTTCTATCTGCAGCATTTTGGCTTACTGGCTGGGTAATTCCAGTCATCCTTAAGCAAACCTGTGTTAGTTTTCCTTACAAGCTTACGGAGAACAACCCAGATGGGTGCATCCTAATGATTTGATTTTGACTGCTGATTTTGGAAAGAACCAAGTTGTTCTTCTGGACATGATTGTATGGAAATGCCCAATGGGCTGAGCCAGAATGTCTGACTGGAGAAACGCTCATCTTTTTCCATTTTCTCATTCAGTTTTACAAGACAAAGGTTGTCAAGTTGGAAAGGATACACACACGTGATTTTGGGTAACATACATTATGGGAATGTTGTAGTTGTCAAAAAAAAATGCATTAGATGTATATGAAGTTTTCAGCTAATAATGAGTTTAACAGAAATCCAATTAACCTAATCTTTTCTTCTCGATGTGCATAATAGCATGCATGCAAGGATGCTTAATTACTCATTTTAATGGCTTTTTTTCTTTTTAAATGCAGTATGAGTCACACTGGAAGAGAGAAAACACTGCTAGTTTTCTCCAAAGTGTTCTGAAATAAATACAGAACATGTCTCTCAGTCATTTAGCAATTTTTTTTCTTTTTCATTGAGTGATTCAACATCTCCTTAACAACTGCGGCTATATAAACCACTGCTATGAAACTGGTCCCACTGGAGTCATCTTTCCGCATTGATGGACTTTCTTCTAGAGAGGAGAATACAATGGACAGATGCCAGGATTATTTACAAGCAGTTTAATCTCCGTAACAAATCTCCCAAACCATTCATCTGGTTCAAAATACGAAGGATACTTAATTATTCAATGAAAAGGTTAAGCCTGTGGTAAAAATGCATAGTCAGTAATGAAATGTACTTCCCCTGGGTGTTTTTCTAAAAGGATGCTGACTGACAGATGTTTACCACATCCTTTCTGGATATGTTTTCTGAAGTTGAGCTGCTTATGCTTATTTTCAAAATGCAGTTCTTTGGCTTTATTACTTTACTGGAGTTGTAATGAGGTGATGGTGAAGTAATCTGTGTGCTTCCAAGCCAAGGCAATACTTTGCTTAATATTCCTGTGTAAGTACCCTGCTGTATGCGAAGGGTCAGAGAAAAGCCTATCAAACTGCTGGCCCCAGGCTTTTGTCTGTCCCTAAATCCATCTCTGTTCTTTCATTATCACAGATTTTTGTCTAGGTATTTTGCATATAACCATCGATACATGCATACATTGAAGCCTGTGAGCTTGTCACTCTACTGTTGTTGCCATCTGTAGCTCTGTTGCTTGTATGTGAGCTGGCACTTCATTAATAGCTGCACTTTTGTTCTGTTAGTAAAAAAAAACAGTTAGCTGAAACAGTGAAAATCTAAACAGATAAATAGTGGGCTAAAGATAGTCACTAACTTTAACCAAAACTATTTCCAGCAACATCTTACCTTGACTGTCAGTATTTTTGATGAGTAAATGCAAATGCTTGATACTATGTGGGCAGAGGGGCCATACATAGGTTTCATTGTAGGACTGAGACTCACAAACAGCATCCGTAGTGTTGGGGTCTCCACTGGAGAAAAAAATCAGTTTTCCAGTGTCCTCACAGCCTTCTGTTCCCAGATCAGAGGTCACTCAGAAAATAGCTCAGAGTGCCAGTGAGTTGCTGTGGGCTATCAGCTGAGAGCTAACAGCAATTTACAAATCTTGCTCCAAAAGTTTGCATCCATAGGCCACTTGTGCATGAACTTTTCTCCAGACTGCAGGGCTGGATTGAGCAACTCCTACTTGCTGCTGCCTCCTTGCTGGTCCTTGCCTTCCTTCTTCCCCCACAGCATGGCTCAGCAGCCACGCCAGAGCACGTTTGGATAGTAGGCTAGCTAAACCAGTTGTGAAAAACCAAAAAAGTAAAAGAGAAGGTGGCAAAAAAAAAAGGAATTCTTTTTAATGCTGTCCTTTTCCTGAGGTGCTGCCCTGAGAGCTGAATTGTGCTTTGGATCAGGTCCGTGGTAAAACAGAAAGAGGGTCGTCATTTGGGCAGTAGATGTCTTTGGCCAGCTGTCCATGATGTTTGTGAACAAATCTCCTGGGTAGAGAGAGGTGAGGGATGTTTAGCCAGAAACAAGGTTTTACATTTAACACCTTGACTGAATTATGTTTGCACTGATCATTCAGGTGTAGGAAGAACAGGCTCAAAGCAAGGTGAAACATCAGGGAAGACTGCACAACAATTCAACGTTCCCTGTCTCCGACTTGTCTCTTTAAAGGCAAAAGAACAAAACTGTTCTTGCTTAAAATGCCGCTATATACAGGTATCACCTGGAGCTGGTCAGAAGTATAGCTAGACACAGTTATGTTTTGGTGAGCTTTTTACTGACCTTTAAAGTTATTGTAACTGTGTGTTTTGGTTGCATAAGTATAATTTATTATTTTCTACTGCATCTGAGATTTGTGTCACTGCTGGTTTCTAAGCCAATAAATAGCATTACTGATTCATCCACATGTTTTAAAACTGGTTTCTGGGGCCACCTACCTGCTTCTCTGTGGTCGTATGTGTCTTTTAAGCATAAAAGGAAAGAAATAATTCATCTACTGAGCTGTGTGGGAGTTGCCAATGCAGAGATCTGTGTTCTACAAATATCTCTGCGTGACTAGTGTTGACCAGGAACACCCTGACCTACAGCAGGACACTAGGAAGAGTGGCCAAAGCTGAAGGGCTCCCACAGATTTGTAAATTAGACCCTGCTCTCACCACCTACTCTGCTGAGCTCTCACCTGCTGAGAACAAATGTGCAATATTGTGTCTGATTGCCAGCGTACATAGGAGCAAACAGGGAAATGATGTGACACCTCCTAATCTACCTGGAAATCCATCACACAGAAGAAAGAAGGTAGCTTATAATTAATTCAAGCTAATCATCAGTCCGTGGGTTTGGAAAATTGGATGGTTTAAGGCTCTTTTGGAGTACCTTCATTTAAGTAGCACCTCAGTTGCTTACTTAATATTTGCAGACATTGGTCTGTGGCTGGTTGCCAAGGTCCTCGGTTTCATCTGTTGCACTCTAGCAAACTGAAATGCTTTTAATACTTATTAAATTCCCATACAAAGGAAACAATTAGACAATCATGTCAAAATGCTGATTTTTTTTTTATTTCCTGTGGAATCTTTCAGTGGGAAAATGTCTTTCTCATGGCATTTAAAGGATAGTAACTGCCTTTGTTGTGAAGGAAAGGACTTATTACTTGTGTGTGGTTGGTGTTTTATTCTCCTATTGTGTTCTTATCATTACTTAATGTTGCAGTGTTGCCCAAAGACTCCAAGCACACTGAGGGAAAAGAGAAGTGCAGCCTTTGTCCACAAAGGTGAACCCCTTTATTTTTTTGCTCTTTTTCATCTTACCAAGAGCTGAGCTTTGGTATTGGTTACAAATCCATGCAGTCTGGACAGCCTGTTGGCAAAGTCTTGACAATTGCAATGAACTACATTATGAATCTCTCCTCATCTGTAGAATAGTCCAGAAAGACCTAAAATACAGTTACACCTAGAATTCCCTGTAGAACTACAGCTAATAAAAATACCCAGGTATTGTAATGAGCATGTGATGGGAACATACCTAGGAGCCGACATAAAATGAGAGAGGTATTGAAATGCATGTTGTTTGCTTCTTTTTTCTGTTTTTTTTTCCTCACTGAAAACCACAAAACACAAAATTTGACTTGATTTTACAATAATGCTGAGGCAAAAGGAATTATAGTGTTGCAAAAGAGCAGGATGTGATTCATGAGCAAAAGGAGGAATCTATGGAAACACAGGGAGTACTAGATCAGAAAGAAGAACAAAGTTAGATGGGCTATGTGGCCAAAATTTGCCACGGTCTTACTCTCTTTTTGATAGATGATATAAAGTGCCATCTAAATTGTCTCAAGTCTTAGGGCAGCATGTAGATGGATGTCTATGCAAAAGTGGTGCTGCTGCATGAAAGGTTGAAAACAGCGTCACAACTGCGGCAATAGAAAGCACTGTCGTGATGCATCGAATTAAAGATGAAATTGTTCACTGAGCGGGCCCTGACCAAAACAAGAAGTTGTTTGCTTCCTTTTGCTTACAGCACATTGCAAAGTAGCAGAACTCCTTTAAATAGTTATTACATACTTGCAGTGGAATATGTACTCAAATTATCAAGAAAAATACATGAGAGAAAAAATGGCAATGTGTTACCTGCTGTGGCAAGTACTGGAGCACTGCATCACCCCATCTCACAAAGTACAGCATCCTGACCAAGCACTGCTCAGATGGAAATGCTGTTTGCGGTCCACAGGCACTGACTGAATCTCCACAGGTTTAATAACCCACTGTCATGATTCAGCCAAGGGCCAGGGTCAATTTTGATGGATCATTAATGAAAGGCTAATTCAATCTCTCACTTAGACATTTAGGAAAATTACACTTAGCTACTTGTTGGTTAATGAAGTTGTCTTCCCCATTTACAAAGAATCAATTGCCTTTCCAAACAGCATTTTACTAAAACCTATGAGGCCAAAGCAGTGGGAAGATAAAGGGGCCAACATAGTCGCACTAGATTATTCATCAACCAAAGCACAGGTCCTGCTCTTCTATCTGGTTCTTGGTGAGGCACCAGCTTGACTGTGTCCTGCAAAGCAGCTCCTGCATCCCACACAATGCTCATGGCCAGGGCAAGAGGCTCTGCCCCATGCACTGCCCCATGTATGCTGGTCTCTCGGATCAGTTGCCCTGCGCAGGTTTCTTAGCAGTCTTCTTTTGTCCAAGGACTTCAGCTCTTCTGTAAATCTCCCTATAGTGTAGAGATTATTTCTCTTCTCAGTCTTCTGAGACAAAAATCCTAAATGGAATTTTTTTTTCATTTGTTTGGTTTTAATTTTACTCTGTGGGCCTCAAGGCAAGGAGATCTTCCCTGGAGAGGGGAAATGCCAGCGCTGGACACACTTACATGTCTGCTAAAGGCCCAGGTTTCTGACTGTGGACGTCATAAACTTCCCACATGTCTGTGAGCACCTCCCTACTTTTTCTGTCCTAGAAATGCCTCCAAACCTCAGCTTAGCAGCCTCTGTAAAATACATCAGCTTTGAATCTAGACGTTGGTTCTTTTTAGTCTTGCTGTTTTCTCTGCCAGATGTGGACAGAGACATCCTTTCTTTCGAGGCAAGGTTCTGCAAAGAGGAGGAAGGGGTGAGATTAAAATTTCTTTTCTCTTTTACTCTTTTAGACCCACACAAGCTTTTTTTTTTTTTGGTGAAGATTTACAGAACATAACATGTGTAGAGAGTTTGGAAAACAGTTAAATATATATTCTACTTTTGAACATTCAACTTGTGAATATCACATTGATTGAGAATGAAAAAGTCACATAAACTGGGATTGGCAAGTGAAGAGAAGGAGACTTCAGACAAAGCATCTGTGCACAGCCTGAAGCAGAAGCAACTCCCACCCAATCCCTTTGCCTCAGATTAAATCTATACAAAACAAACTTACAAACATGCATGCAACCACAGTGTACTACCATTTTGGCTACAAATGCCTTCTGTTCCTGGGAGTATTAGCGGGGGAAGTTTCCCTGGGATCAGCAGTGAAGGTAATGAGAACTACAAAGTAAGTTCAGGGAAAGCATAGGTGTTGGTGGTGGGAATACAGCAATATGTCCCAGATTTAATGAAAACAGAAAAGGAGGACCACCATGTTTGCAGCCTCTCACGGGGCCTGGGAGAGTGGACTTTATTTAAATACAAAATATGGGAAATTTAGAAATGACCTGGTTTGGCTGGAGTGGCTAAAACCAAAGCCCCATTTCGCTGAACCACAAATGACTGGGATGCCAGTTATTTTATGGTTGCCCCAGGCAAACCAGCCGCTGTATCTCATTTCACTGCAGAGATGCCACAATAGTTCAAAGGTCCTCCAAGTTTTCCGTGTATTCAGATTTCATCAGTGGAGCAGCAGCTTAGTAAATATATAGATATTTATTTAAGCCTCAGCTTTCTCAGCTCTGGCTTAGCTATAGTACTGACAAAAAACCAAGCAGCTGAAGTCATGAGTTAAAAGCATTTGTGTTATTTGTGTCACTTAAATTATCAGGAGACTTGGGGCAGAGAGGCTAAAAGGTCCCTTTCCTAAAAACCCAGGGACATAGGAATACACAGCTCTATTTTAAGATTAAAGGGGTAGAGGCTATCTGGAGGAGAATAGTTGTCTTCTAATTGTTGATGTATTAAAAGTTGCTGTCCTGCAGGGACATAACTGTAACAGGGTGACTTGTCCATTGGTATTTACTCTAACGCCAAGTTAGGGAGGTCATTCCTGTTGAGGGTAGACTTGGGGGCATTTCAGTGTTACCAGCCTTTGCAACTGTACTGAAGTCACTACTGTTAATGGTGGTTTTTTTGGTGAAAGTCTTGACCCTGATACTTAGGCTATTATAGGGTCTTCCTAGGTCCAGCTTTTAAGAGAACACCATTATAACCCACGTGGTTATCAAAGCACAAGTGAAATGTTAAAGAACAGCAGGAAGAGAAAAGCAGCACAGCATTCATGATGTTTTCAAAACCCCACACATTTTGAAGCTAATCTCTGAGTTATTCTGGGTATGACTCATGATTTCTTTAAGTCTGGGGTTAGCTATAGCACATCCTGTTTTACTGCTTTCTCTGAATCTGTGTATCTACAATAGAATGCATATAGGACAAACTCGTGATAGGAATAATATCCACAACTATGTTGTTTTGTGAACACGTGTTGTGCTCCTCACTGTGCTCTGTGGACTGTATAAGAACCTAATTTTACGTGTGTCCAGAGCAACTCATAGGGACCAAAAGGCAGGATACTTCCTACTAATGCACCCTCTTGCACTGAGCATCTGGAATAGAGCGCATTTGTGCATGCCTTCTGGTTTTTGCAGCTCAGCCATTTTTTCAAAACCTTTGTGGTTATAGGAAGACCCTAATTTCCTCATCTGGTGTATTCTGTCTCTGGTCCAGGGTCAACAGCTTTAGTGGAGCAAGAGCTGTGCTTGTCTATTTGCTGGTTCACTCCTCCCCTCCACACTGGCTTGAGTGGTAGGTAAGTTTGGCCCACATCTGGGAAGCCAGCTTTTTTGAAAAATGCAATCTCTCCTCCTGGAAGAGCTATAAGAGCTATACCCGGATGGTGGCTGGAGGCAGAAATCAGACATTAATTTTATCCTGACTATGTAAAACTGTAGTGTTAGCCTGCTCTCCTCTTATTTAGAGTGTAACCCCAGTTTTCCCTGGGTAAAAAGTCATGGCTTAAACACTAGCTACAATCTTTTGGAAGATGTTTCTGCCAAAAAAATACCCTGCCTTCATAAGCAGCAGCCTCTGCTTATCTCAGGAGTAAGGTACATCCTTAGAGCAGATAGTTACACACAGTCCCCAGAGGAGGAGAGCAGGCATTTCCAAGTGCCTGGGTTTGAGGAGCGTGTTGTGCTGCCTCCAGCTCCAAGAACAGGGTCTTGCATTGAAATGACTGATATTAGATCAGCAAAAAGTAGAGTTTCATGCTGTGTGCCATGGTTCATGACGTAGTCTGCCTTGCTACTTCTTGTACTGGCTGTGAGCCAAAGGCTGTGTATCAGTGTAATAAGCAGGACCTTGTGTCCTTTGGGGGACACCACAATCATGGTTTGGAGTGGCAGTAGGGCAAAATGTCTGTTTGCTTTTGGAACTGTAGAAGAAAATGGTGTAGTACTGCAACAATTCTTCTGTAACAGGAACCAAGATGTGCCAATAAAATATTGAACCACAGAATTACAGAATATTAGGAATTGGAAGGGACCTCAAAAGATCATCTAGTCCAATCCCCCTGCTAGAGCAGGATCACTGGTCAAGTTTCTCTCTTATTAATTAATTGGGCCAAAAACTTTCTATGCTTAGGTTAATAGATCACTATGTGTCTATGTGGAGCATCCTTGCAGGGAGTTCCTAAGTATTGTAATTTTGTGAAGAGGGGCAGAGACCTCTGCAAAACTCCACTGTGTGTTGATACTCAGATGAGATATGAACCGCTAATATCCCCTTGGGATGTAGCCTGAGTGAAGAGAATGTGGGTCATCTGATATCTACAATAGCAAAACCTAGGTATGTCCAACAAAAAAGTTCATGACAGAGCATCAAGCTCATCAGCACCTAGTATTTTCTCCTTTAATCATGTTAATGGCTGAATCAGTGTAACACAGCTACTAGTAAGATATATTTCAACTTCCTCTTATGAAGATATTGTAAGCACGCTCTTAGAAATCAAAAGGGGAATTTACTTTCCATTGGATTTGGGAAAAAGCAATGCGGAGTTCCTCTGTGAAAAAATCTGATCTGAGTTGACTGTGCTCAGACTGCTTGAATTGTTTACAACACTGGACTCCAAAGAACACATTTGTCATGGAAATCAATTCTGCCCTCATGCACTTGTGAATTATAGCAGTAGTTTGGCACAGTGGGGTGCAGCGAGTGTTGTGACAAGCTTCTGTCATCTGCCAGTGGCTGCCTTGAGCTATGGTGGCTGCTGCAACCTCAGTTTTGTGGATCCTACAGCACTGAGTTGTGTCTGGGGACAGTTTCAGCCAAGAAGGTTAAAAGAAAACTTATCCACATGCTTGGCTGGAAATTCAGCTTCAACAAGTCTTGTGGTGGAATGTGAGCTTTAAGACAAGTGCTTACTTGCTATTCATTAGTACTTCCCATCATTTCTGTTCTCTGCTGTCCTGCAGAGTTAATTTGATTTTACTGTTAAATCACTCATATAAAGCCTACTGAGAGCCCAGCACATCCTCCCTTCTACAGCAAACAAGGGACACCGCTTGCACTCAGGAGAAGTGTTTTCATAGTGCTAACACAGAAGCAGAAAACACATACGAAGCCTGGTCTACTAGCCTTGCATACTTCAGGAAATTTCTTCACAGTCTTACATTCTGTTTTATTTTATGCTTTTAAATACCCTGTAACCTTGTCTGCCTCCTGTATTTGTATTAGCAAGCACTCAGGGGTCTTCAGCCTGCAGGACGATCAGGATACCTCAACATCTGTAAGGAAATGAATGGCCTTGATTAAATAAATGGTGAAGTATTGCATTTTACTGAAACAGAACCTTTAGTGAAGAGCAAATTACCAAGAACTACATAACGTACCAAAAGCGGTTGATCCAATGGCATTTTGCTGTCCTTCATGAGAGTTATTTTCCACCTTTTCAGGCCCTGAGTATAGCTTGTGACCTGTACTTTTTCTCTGATTTATTGTTCTTTATGGTTCCTGATGACAAGTTGTCCTGATGACATTGTTGTGTATTCGAAAGTCCACCAAGGAGGTATGTGGGAGAAGAGAACAGCCACCTGGCATCAAGTAAAAATAAGAGTAAGTAAGATGAGTCTTGGGACTTCTGAAAGCTGCAAATAGGCAGAGGGACTGTATGAACTTGAACACCATCAACCCTTGGGGTTTTGGGATCTCCTTTTTTGAGGAGAAGGTGTTGTTTTTAACATGATTTGGGCAAAGTTTTGGAAATACAACAGAAAATACATTTTGGTCTGAAGTAGAAAGGCCTCGAGGATGACAGAGTAGGCTGAAGTTGTTTGAAAGTCTTAGGTTCCTTTTAATGTATTGTATTCAGAGAGCTGTAGAAGAGAATAAAACATGTAATTACGACCAAAACAAATGGTGAATAGCAGGTTTGCAAACTCAGATGATCTAGGCAGAAGAGATTTGACAACAGTTTGTAGAAAGAGGAACAGAAGTGAGAAAGGCAGAAAATTACAAATTTAGAAATTTTCAAAACTTCTAGAAGTGCATCAGTTTGGCACTAAATAAAGGCTTGAAAAAGGACATTCAGGTCAGATTTCGTATAAAGAGTCAGGAAATGGTCAGCTGGAAAGCCGTTCCTGGATGTTGAGTCCCCTGTGTGCCCTGGAAGGCATGAATTTGTTTATTCTTGTAAACAGACGTTGGGGGCTGGGAATGTGTGTGCCTGTGTGCCTGAAAATCCCACGTCCTTTCACCCGTTTTTCTTTCTACTCATAAATCCCAAACCTCCAAATGCTGACCTAGCCAGGGAAGTGAAATGAAGTAACGTTTGTTCTTCATTGTATTTGCAGCTATGAGAAGGAGAAAAAGAGTATTGAATGTCTGACATTAGAGAGAGAAAACATGTATGGAGAACCGACACCTCGGACATCTCCTCTTATTCTTTTCCTCACAGCGTATGTCCGCATGCAGATACTTCGTGCCGGTCTGGGACACAAAAACTGCCTCCAGCCATGTCTAAAAGGCAAGGGCTACCAGCTGTGGTGAGGCAAGACTAACATAGACACACCGTGCAATGGGGATATTCTGGCTGAGGAGGACATTTGTACTGACAGAGGAGGCTGTCACTGGTTATACTAGTTTGCTACTTTCCCAGGGTGATTTGCAGTGAAGCTATCTGAAACTTTATAACCCAGCTTGCTCCATTTCCCAAAGCAGGGTTTCTCTGCTTACGCAGCTGGTTGTTGGCTATGGTTTGGCTCAGCCTATGCTGACTCAAGTAATTTCAGCCCTGGGTCAATCAAGTAATTTCAGCCCTGGGTCAATCAAGTAATTTCACAACTGTTCAAACAGTATTACTACATGGTCCACACTTTAGCATCTCCTTGTTAGTCCTTATCTAAGGCTTGAGTGTAGTCTAGAAAAATGGAAACAACAACAACAATCTAACACAAATAAAAAGACCTCATCTTTAGTAATTCCAGTTTCAGTTCACACTCACTTTGGCATCTGGTACCATTTCTTGATGACAGCTTTTCTGTTACTTAGGGAGGAAAAGTGATGTGAAAAGTCTCTACTTCCATGTAAAGCAAAAACCATTATCTTGGCCCCTTGTGATAAACTTCTTTACTGTTCCAAAATCTCGTCTACTTCCTTCATTTTCACATACCACCACATTGTTCTGTTTTTAATGTTACTGCCATTACTCAGTTTAAACATTTTCTGTTATGTCTCATTTGGAAGCTTTTCTTGTGCAAGACCAGTGTGATGCAGGTGAGAAGTTCCTGTGCAGGTGCCTTTAATAGATGTTTTTAAATATTGTCCACCTGATGCATGAAATACAGAGTTTAGTTTTTGTAGCTGGTGAAAAGGAAGAAAGCACTGTGAGATAGAGTGACGGTAGATGCCCAATCCATGGTGAAGGTAAGACACCAGACACTATATGCACACCAGGTACACAAATTGTTTGACATTGCTACTTCTTAGTGCTTGAATTCACACATTAGTTTCCATAGGAAAGATGAGTAGAGGCTGAAAGGCTACAATCTCACAAATTCAAAACAATTGCTAACAACTTCCAGAAAAGCATGGCAAAATTTTTTCATCTTTGTGAATAGTCCACATTGTGTTTTTATTTCAGTAGCAAGGAAATTTTTTACCACAGGGTGAAAAGTATTAACATCTTATACCAAAGCCGGTATCAGTTTAAAAAGAATCAAACAAAACTGAATGATCCACTTTTTAAAGAGGTTGAATGAAATGTTTTGTGCCACAAAACCTCTGTGAGGTTTTCATGTGCTGAAAGCCTGCTACAAAGGAGTAAAAACACAAAACAGATTGGATGAATGTTGAAAGCTGCAGAGGGTTTGACTTTCCAGCTCTCTTGACTCTATTCTGTTGTCCAGATTACTGCAAAAATGTTACAAACCATTTTTCTTCCTGCTCTGTTGTGTGCAAACTCAGCTCTGGTGACTTAGCACACAGTGATCCAGAATAACACCAGTACAGTGTGCAGGTATTTGCTGGTTTGTAAACAACGCTTTTTGTTTAGTCTTCGCATGGTGTCTAGACAGCAGCAATTAGTAGTAATTAGTAAGCGCATCTGCTGTCTGCTGAGTCCATGGCACCTCACGTGTTGTGGAAGAGATCAAAGGGTTTTACTCCAACGTTGATACTCAATAAAATAGAGTTCTGCCTGATGCTGGATGCCTGTTTCACTCTGATGTTCTGGTGTGGAATGATGTTCCCCTGCTCAGGAGCCAGCTTGGCAAATAAAGGTGATAGATTATTAGTAAAAGATTTAATATCAAAAGAAGCTTTGAGCTGAGTTATTTGGCATGTAAGTAGAATGCCAATTCTTGTTAAGACCCAGTTTGAGAGGTTGGAGCTTCACAAAACATCCTCCAAGGCATAAATCCACACCTCTCTTAGATATTTACAGTCTGCCTTTACTAGGCTTTATCTGGTAGAAGTCAGCCTTCATCATGCCACCACACCAACATGTCAGTGCTAATTGTCTCCATGCCTTGTCCCTGGGTGAAAGGAAGGAAAGAATCAGTTGCAACACACTCTGTGTCAGAGATAGTGCAATTACACAGGACTCTGCTTTTGCTGTTGCAGCTTCCCTGATGTCTGAGAACAGCCCTGTGTGTGACTCTGAGAGGAAAGCCACTGCTAAACACTTGTGGAAGATGCCAATGTCAACATTCCTGCAAAGAGAGTGCAATATAAAAAAAGAGACTTGCTGTTGTTGGTTGGATTGTGTTTGAGGATTTTTGTCCCCAATTTGCTTTCAAATGCTTGTGTATGTGTATATGCAAGCCTATGGGCATTGCTGCAGGGGGCACACATTCTCCTACTAGTATTTATTATAATACAGCTGCTGCAACCAAGTAGTTGCAAGATTAACAGTGTTAGTCACAAAACCTGTCACCTGTCTGACATACATCTGTGTGGCATTGCAGTGGTGGAAGGGAGGTTGACCACAGGGCTTAACAACCTGTTTTTTTTTTTCTCGATGCTAACACCTATCTCTGCATCATCTCTCGTGTCAGCCAGGAGCTTATGCATCCAGGAGGTCCTTCAACGTCTAAATTACATCAACTCTAGGAAGTAACATTTTGTCTTGTATGAGATGCAAAAGACCCAACCGTGTTTGAAACCCAAGGTATTGTATGTTCAGTAATCATGGTCATTCACAAACAGGGAGGACACATTTACTGAGAAAACTTCCTATGCACAAAGCTAGAGAATGATTTATTTTTCTCTTTCCCACTTTCTCAAACTTTGCTCATAAATATAATATGAGGAAGAGAAGAGAATGTCTGCCCTAGAATTGCCCCAAGGCCAGTGCCTTGGGCATGCTCCAGGATGAGGAACTGTAGCTGCCACATCACAGGTTTTGTCTCTGTGTACTGGCCGCATTGCAGTTGTTTGATGAGGATATTGGGTGGAAAAGCTTCAGCTAGCTGCATCTTATGTCTGACAAATTACTTGTGAACCAGTTCCTGGGCCTGAGAACATGATTGTTCTTAAACCAAGGGCTGAGAGTGTCTCCTTGCAAGAAACTCCATCCTATCACTGCATTGCTCTGAATGAGAAAGCTGTGGTGAGAGAACTGCAATGCTAAATATAAGACTACGTTTTAAAAGCTGACAGAGGAACAAGAAAAACAGTTTCCAAACAATAAAAGTCTAGTTTATTGCTAATGTTTTGGTCTCTAATTGGCCTCAGGGAATATGGTTTCTGAAGCAATCACAGTCCATAATGTAAATCAATGTTTTAACATCACGGTTAAAATGCCTCAGCTGCATTGACTCTGCAACAAATTTCGGATTCAAATTGTGATGTGCATTCAGGCATTCCCAAAGTGTCCAGAATGGATTTGCTGCTCTTCAAGTAAACAGTAAGCCACATCTCTAAGTGTTTGGTTGTTCCTGTAGAGTGAAAGAGTAGAGAGAGCCAACTTGCAGTAGATCAATGCACTCTGTGAAAAGAAGAGTCTTTCTATTGTACACAAACTACACATTTCCTAACTGATGTCTAGGCTTATTCAGTGTGCAGACCAGCAATCCAGTCTTAGACAGAGGCACAGGTCATGCGAAACGGTCAGTCTGACATGGACTATAAACCACTCATCCTGATCTTTGTTGCCACAGGACTATCTAAGTACATTTCTGCATTTAAAGTATCACAAGATTGTGAAATCTCCTGGAGGATAAATAAACGTATTTCTTCAGTCAAAGAGACAGGATCTTCACAAAGAAGTTCTCTGAGATCCATCCTTTTCCTTTGCTTTGTGTAAACAGCAATGATAAGCGGAAAATGCACTCAGGGGAGAAGCTGTTTGTTAACTTACTCACTGAGACACATTCTCGTGTTCAAAAAACAAGGTCATGTTTTTAACACTGAAAAGGATATATGAAGTGGACAATACAAAATGGGTGAAGTAAATTTCATCCAAGACTCAAAGATTCAGATACAAACAACAGTAGTATAGTTTTTTAGAAATATCAGACACCTAAAGAAGGAAAAACAGACAGTCTGCTGTGATAAATCTTCAGTTTCCCATTTAAAAAATCTGACACCATTGAGCAGTACTTTGTCTGAACTAATGATGGCAATTTTTATTACTTCTTGGAAAATTACTGTAATGCCCATAAGTAAACACTATGTAAAGTTAATTGCTCAAGTGGTAAACATAAACAAACTTGTTAAAACTAAAAGTGAAGAGGCATTCTTAAATATTTCGTCAAATAATTGGTTAGTCCTGGAGATGTAAACATCAGGCTGGAAAACATACACAGTGGCAGCATTATTTTGAGATGTGTAAAATGTGCTATGTAGTCAGTTTAATATTCATAGATGTCTTTGTGGCTAATAAGTGACAACAATGACTCTCTCGATATCTTTCTTGAATTTGGCCTTATTAGGCCAAAACTAGTTTTATCAGATTCCCCATTTCTCTTGTATCTCCTACTAGCTCATTTTTTCAAAGACACTATCTGTTCAAAGACACCATCCTTTGGTGGGACTGGCGTATTTGTAACTCTACCTTTGCTAAGCAGCTGGGAGTATTTCTACTATTCTTGCTTAAAGCTTAGTGAAAGATAGCTAATTCCATCTCTGCTTTGTTTCCTTTCACAGAATCACATATTATCTTCAACTGGGAAAGACCTTTAAGATCATCAAGTCCAACTCTTGACCGAGCACTTCCAGGTCACCACTAAATCGTTTTAATCTAAGCAGTGGGGATTCAGTTCTTTTCTTGTCTTGTATTGGTCCCTTTGGAGACAGCTGGAGGTGTGTACACAGTGTATAGACATAGATCTTCAGGAGCTGAAAGTACCCTGCCTTTGTCTCAACAAATACAGTGTGACTTTGGCTGCGGGCAAGATCTGCTTTGCACTGGTCTCATCCATAAAGGTATTCTTGGAGCCATATTTGGGGTAGGTGTCAATAGTATTCTTCATCCTGTATACTTATGTTCTATCATGTCTTTCCAAAGAAAATTGACCTCATGTCAATGAGGCAACCTGCCAGGTTACCTTTCCTTTCCTCAGCACCACCAGCATCTATTTATTTTCTGTCCCACATCAAATACTAGCACTCTGCATGCTTTAATATCTTACCATGATGGAAAACAGATGGTTGGTCCAAATGACAGCTTTGTGGCCTTCTGCTTTGCAAAGACTAGCTAAGGGGATGAGGCTTGCAGTCCATCAAATGCAGGTGAAGCCTGAAGGGGTACTCCTTCCCCAGACAGGGCATTGCATGGTCAGTCACACCATGTCCTGAGTGGTTTACCTAGCTGTAATTGGTGACAGCTCCTTTTGCAAGGACTTCTGTCCTATACATTATAAAATGTCTCTCTCTAACTGTTAATGAGAAGAATTAGGCTTTATTTGTGGTATTTTCATTATTTAGTTTTATGAGGCTATTCTTTCTTGAACTCAGAAAGTCTCAAATCTTATCATTCCATTCCATAAAAGATCAGTAACTGGTTTTACAGCCTATTAAAGTTAGCATTTTAGCGTGCAGACAAATAACTTTTTGTAGTATCTATAAATTATGTTTCCCATGTGCATCACTTTATTGCTGGAAGGCAGAAGAGAGATATGTAGCAGCATTAATTTCTTAATAAGGCCCCACTTAGGGGACTGTAAAATATGCATGTTCTTTGATTTATACCAACCCTCAGCACTGTTTGTCTTGCTCCAGAAGCAGTGAGGACAATGGTTTCCAATCCTTTTAAATTTGGAAAAACTCCATATGCATATCTATGTCCCAAGCCCCTCCTTTCCCTCAAATCTGATATGCATGGCAGAAGAACGGCCCCATGTGGTCTGGGGCTGGCTTGAGGGGGTTTATCTCATGCCAGTTTATAGTTCATATTTATCATTCCTAGGGAATTTCAGAAAAAATTCTAGGAATCTAGAACTGCTACAGTTCACATTATTTAAAAAGCCTCCATTCCTTAACAGGGATGATCACTGAGAGTAAGTAGGCTGCAAACTGTTAGAGATACACAGCATAGAAACGCTCTTTTTTGTCAGTGGCTTGTTACACACGTGCTGGAAGAGGCTAGGACCCGGTTTTCATTTTTTTTTATTGCTTCATTTATTTAAAAAAAAAAAAAGAAAATACAACTACAAATTTAATACTCGTCTGATGAAAAGGAGGTAAAGCCACAACAATTCCCATTCCTCCATGGAAGCACTCTGTTTTATGCCTTTTTGCTTTCTCAGTCACCTACCAACCCCAGCACCTCCTCCAGCTCAAGCTGGGGTATGAGCAATAGAGCAAAGGAATGATATACTGCCACTGCTGCAAACCCTTACACTCAGTGTCTCATCAAATTATCACTCCTGTTCAACCTGTAGGTTAGGAGGGCGCAACACAGAAAGCTGGGGTCATTGCCTGGAGTTAGTTCTGAAATAAGCACTGAAGTAATCTACACACCAAATTAAGATGCTTCACTCCCTTCTCTGCCTTCTTCTCAGGTCCAGTACTACATGTGTGGAAAACAGTGCATCTGAGCTAATTTCCTGTGCACTCGACATTCTTCGTTGTCCAAGACTCATCTGCAATTAGAAATCTAATAAATTTCCCCTTGTTATGGTGGTTTTCTATGTTTCAAATCTTTGCTGCTGCTTTTTCAGGTCTTTCCCTCCAGTTAGGAAGATTTTTCAGTGACTAATATCTCCTATTTCCATCTGAAGTCTTCTGTAGCTTTAACAAAATTCTAATTTTCAAAGATGACGTGGAGAGTTTTATTTAGTGGTTAAAGGAAGAGATGGAGTTTCCCAGGTTTCCAGTTCTGTTGTTCTTGGAATGAAATAAATCCACTGTAGTATAATACTAGTGTGTTATTCAATTTTCTCCAAAATTGTTCTGTTTTCGTGTCGGTGTACCCATTTGCATGTCCATTTCTCCTGTTGAAAAACATTACAGCAATGTTTATTTAATTCTTAATCAAGTTTAACTTTTTTATTAAATTACTCCAGTGATGACTTAGGGTAATTGAAGTAAGAGTGAGACTGTGGAAGCATGACTGTCATGGAATATCATTTAATAACACCTATGCTCTCACCATTGCACAGAATCTCCATGAAAGTCCCGTTAATGAGTCATGCTTTGCAGAAAAACCCGCAATTGAACACAACATTAATCAGGACATGTAAGAAAGGCCACAGAAAAGTGGTTAACAGACAACTAGAAGGAAAGCAAATGCAAATTTTAACCCAGGACTTCAGTGGTGATTAGGAATGTGTCTTAGTAAGATGTGCTGCTACTGTTTATTTGCAACCCTTTCTAGAAGTTGTCATGACTGCATTAGCTGCTGCTTAAGTGAAGTGTTTGTACTCCAAACACAAACATTGCAGTTCTCATCTGGCATTCATCTGCGTGAATCAGGGCCAAAACTTACTGCCTCTGTACAGCCCCTTTGTGAGTTCTGACTCAGGCACAATACACTTCGTATTTCCATAACTGTTCCTGATGTAGATCTTTATCTACACAGATAGCATCTTATGCTCACTAAGAGTTTCTCTGAAAACATATGGTCCTTTGTGATTGTGAAATGGCTAAAAGCAGAATGACTTTGCATCTGAGAAATTAATGCTTCTGAACAGGATACTGTATCGGTGAAATGTGCTGTTTATGGCTGATGGGTTTTTCATCTACCTTCTCAATCTACTTTGCGGGCACCTTATACAGTAGGATGCTGCTGAGCAAACTGGCTTTCATCCACCAAACCACTTAAGCTCGTACTCGGGACACATGAATCTCTCCACTGAGATCTCTGAATTACAAGGGAGCACTATTCTTTAGATGCCAGTCCAGAAACTCTCATGAAGAGAGCATGGAAGTGCTACTTTTTTAATGTTAAAGGTAGCATTAAAAATAAGTAGTAAAAGTAGTATTACATCTAGTTACTGCAACTGTTCAGTACTGAAAACTCATCTCAGTATCTTCTGAAGTTGCAAGGAGTTTGGGAAGCTGCTCCAGAGCTGCCTAGTGTCCGAAAGTTGTTGATGTCTGCGCAAATGATAGAATTATACCCTACAAACAAATTCGTGCTTTGTAGAAAGGCACAACATCGCTCGTCGGTTCAGGTCTGTTGCACGTTGTCTGAGAAAAAGACCCACCAACCAGTAGTACCATCTCTGGTGGATGTTATCCAGACACTTTTGTTCAGGCAAAACTTTCTGAATGTGGAGACAGCTTTCACCACAGGGCCTGGGAGGCGCAGGAAGCAGCTTTTGCCAGTACGCACATCTAGCAAGTGTGTTGACTTAAGAAGGCAAAAGGATGCTGATACTCCCCATGTTTCTGCTCTGCACATCAGTTCCTCTGTGCTCAGTCAATAAATGTGCACTTGGTTATTTTGGATCAATTGTGTTCTTCTGGCTTCAACTGAGCAGCATTAAAAGGTTACTATCCCCTGTCTCCCTACAAGCACTCATGGCTCGGTCTTGTTCTTAGAGCACTTATATTGATAAGGACCATTTGTGAAAATCCATTTGACAAACAACTGAACCTTTTGTAAGGCATATATGGAGTAGTCTCTGGAGAATGGGCACTTAATGAGGGAGAAGAAGAAGTGGAAGCAACACTTCAACCCAGGTTTCTTACACTCAGATCAGAGCCCATCATGACTTGCACTTATTTATACAGAAGACCTTCAAGTGCTTGACCATACCCTGGAAGGCTGTGAAACAAAACCAATTCAGTTTTGACCTGAAAACTGAAAAAATAGAAGTGTTTCTTGGAACTAGTCTTGGAAAACAGCTTTTAGTATGTAGGAAGAAAGTAAGAAAATAAGAAATAAGAAGCTTGGTAGGAATTTGTCTGCATATGTCTCAGAATATTCAGCTTGCAATACTACTGCAAGCCAGACAATGAGAAGTTGCCATAGCAATCACTGAATAGATGGTAGCACCCTGAGTCTGGGTATCTATCTTGAGGAATTTTGTTCATCTGAATACCACTTCTTTAAAGAGGGGGTCTTTTTTATCTTACTGATTCATTAAATCACTTTTGTCAGTGTGTCTGAAGCTTATAGATGGAGACCTTCAAAAAGACCTGATAGATTAATTGTGGTCCAGACCGTCAAGATCTTTATGAGAGTGTAGCTCACACACTATGTTCCAATATGATCCCAATCCATTTTAAAGTGATTCATTGATATTCCTCACTTACCCATGAGATGAGGGAAGATTGAGGGAAGTCATTGTCCCTCAGCAGATCGAGGGAAGTGATTCTCCCCATCTACTTGGCTCTGGTGAGACCCCACCTGGAGTACTGCATCCAGTTCTGGAGCCCTTATTACAAGAGGGATGTGAAAATACTGGAGCATGTGCAGAGGAGGGCCACGAGGATGATCAGAGGGCTGGAGCACCTCTCCTATGAGGACAGACTG